>JAOANR010000012.1:18664584-18707180 GCA_030278955.1 Hygrophila difformis | reverse complement strand
AACTCCATTGCAGATGCCACTACTAGACTCCATACTCGACCTATACTATTAATCATTATTACTACAAGGATAGGACTCCTAAAGATTCACATATTACAGAGATGCCCAATCAATCTCAACCGAAGGATACTTCTGCAGCAGCAGCATCAAATTATCGCATTCCTCGAAACAAGGCTCCTGGAAATCCAGGAATGTGATGCCCGATTCAGGTGAAGCCACATCGGATGGTGATGGGGATGAAGATAAAGCCTCGACCTTGACAGCTTCTTCTGCCATTGGTTGTTGGTTTGATACGAAAGTTTCGACCTTGGGCTTGGTTGGGATCTCGGGCTTCTCATCGGGGATCGAACGGGCCTTCCCCGAATTCCCTTGCTTCTGAGAACTGGCTAAGCTTTCGCAGATGGCTTCGAGCTTTGCGCTGACGGAGGAGTGCAGCGGCTTGAAATTGCTCGAATCGGTGTACAAATGATGCCTGAGGTGGGGGAAATTGAGCCTGGCGTACTCCCCTCTTAGCTTATAAGCAGCCTTGTCATAAGCCAAGGCTGCATCCTCGGCAGTATCGAATGTCCCAAGCCACAGCCTGGTCCTGTTCTTGGGGAGTCTGATTTCAGCAACCCATTTGCCCCAGTGCCGCTGCCGGACGCCCCTGTAGAGCTTGGCGGGCTTCGGGGCGGATCCGGGTTGCTTCATCAGGACGGGCTTCGGGCCGAGGTAGCTAGAGAAAGTATTCGTTGTGTGATTCAATTGGCTCAATTGGTGTTGGGAATTTTGAAATTGGGACTGGAAAGGGAAGATTTGTGATGGGCTGATGAACTGATTCACACCAAAATTTGCCGAGAGATTCTGTTGGTCCCCGACTTGGGGGAAACAGGAGAACCCTAGGGTTTTTGATGGAATTGGGACAAAATCAGGGCAGAAATTGGAACCAGAAGAAGAAGAAGAAGGAGAAGAGTAAGAAGAATCGTAAGAGAAAGAGGAATTGAAAGAAGGATTTGAGGGAGAATTGGAAGCACTTTTCATAAAAGGCTGAAGTGCTTCCATCAGCTCCTCTCTCGACGGATCTGACGAGAAAACTTGACCATAAACATCTACAACTGCTGCCATGATCGATCTAAATAAATCAAAAGCAGTAAAATCAAGACAACAAAGGGAAAAACTAAAAAGCCCAACCTGATTCTTACCACAAAACTGAAGAACACAGGTTGAATTTCCACAGAGGCAATTGATCAAACAGGTTTGTCAAATAATAAACCGACGACGATCAAAACCCAGAATTCCAAATGACAGAAACTGAAAATTAATACAGTTAAAAGCGATCTCGATTCTGAATCACCTGGCTTTCAGAAATCCTAAAAAAGCCCCAATTTTATTCCCTGTTTACTTCGACTGGGGAAAAAATTGTTCCGAAATCAAAGCCGATTAAAGATTTTTGAAAGACAGAGGAAGACAGAAAGGGGATCCAAGAAGCGGGGATTACAGAGAAGGGGGGAATTAAAGAAAAAAACTAAAAAATTAAACGCTCGTTTTGGTGATGAACTCACTGATTTTTTTTTCTCTCTACAAAAATGGCCATTGCAGACTCTATTTAAAGGCCGTAGTGGGCAATGGTTGTTTTTACCCTTTTCTTTTCCTTTTTTTTTTTTAAAAAAAAACAGTACTCTTTTTTCTTTTTGTTTTTTTTTTAAATTTCCTAAATCCTAATCTCCTGCCATCTAGACCCCTTTCTAATTTGGGAGAGAGATAATCAATACTCCCTCCGTCCCATTAAAAGTGGCCATTATTTCTTTTTGGGGTGTCCCATTAAAAGTGGCCACTTTCCCTTTTAAGTAAATTAGATTAACATAAACATGATTAAATGTAACGCCCCGAAAATTCAAACCTGATTTTCGCAAGCATTACCGCTGTACTAACTATCCTAAACTAGTGGCCAGCTAATTTAAAACAGCTAGTACAACACTGGGTAAACCTAAAGTGATCATCTGATTAATCCAGTTTAATGCGGAAGCTAAAACAAATAAAACATATAAGCACATAGGAGGTCTCACCATCATAATCAAATAAACATTCCAGCTGCTCATTATGACTTGGATTTTATGCTAGTTGAGGCCTGTGTGCCTAGGATCTGCTTTCTGAGCAGTTACTGTTCATCGTCTTCTCCGATTTTCCAATCGGTTTTTCCGGCGATTTCGCCGGAATCCGACCCCAAATACCCCCCAAACACGTAATTTAAGCAATATAATCCCTTGCCTTTGATTCTTGAGGTTTCCAAGCTTCGATTCAAGCCGATCTACAAAAAAAATCCAACCAAAATCATCCAAACCCGTCACCAACCAAACACCCACCAAAAACCACTTCAAACTTCATAAAAACATGAATTGGATGATGGAAATTACTTACCTCAAGTAATATATCAAGTTCCCCTACTTGATTTGAGCTCAAGGACACCAAAATCTCTCCACAAAACCACTTTTCTCCACCTTTGCTCTCAAAAACGGGATGAGCCCTAATTTTGAGTGTTGAGAGGCCAAAATGAAGTTATGGGGGCTGAATTGGGAGTTTTAAATGGGTATGGGTCAACCCGGGTCGGATCATGGGTCGGGTCGGAAGATGGGTTAACGGGTTGCACCCCTTGTCTTGAGCCATATTACACACACTTGAGTACTTGAGTTCTTATTCTCTTGTGGGTTTGAACTCACTTATTCTTTCACTTCATTAAAATCATACCTATAGAATATCCATATAGTAAATCTTTTGTTAATTAACCACAATTAATTAAATTAATTATGCGTTAATTAATCGGGATGTTACATTAAAAACCCCACAATAATGACAATTGTACTTTCTGCAGAAAGTCCCTATATATGTTTAACCATTAATATCTCAAAATGGGTATAAATAAAAATTATATAAAATATATATTCTAAAACTATACGATTAGACGATTCCAACAAGATCACACTTGACTATTTTTGTCTTTCTACATCATTACGATAACATTAAATCAAAGTTAAATAATAAATATGGTTAAAAGTCACATGTAACCATTATAAATTAGATGGATGAATTAGTCAAATTTACTCACACCACTTTAACTACTAAATCTCACTAACTAAATTCCCGTGCCCAAAAGAAAGGGGCCACTTATATTGGGACGGAGGGAGTACTAAACTTAGGGAGTGTATTCAATCCAGAGTTTTACTGGTAGAGTTGATTGATTTTGTATAGACTCTATACAGAGTCTGGCTGACTTTTATAAATCTTTGATTGTTTAGATTTTGTTTAGTTATATTTTCTAAGAGAATCCATTAAAATCTATAAAGATGTATAATACCTCAAAATTTTTAAAGACTTTTTAAAATCTGTATTGAATACACCTTAGATTTTTAAAGACTTTTTAAAATCTAAATTGAATACACTCCAACTTTAAAAGTCCAGAAAAATCCTACAGACTCTGGGTTGAATACACCCACTTAATGTCAATAAAATATTAAATTCATAAATACTTTTTTTGTTGAACAAGAAATTCATAAATACTTACTTATATTAATCATTAATAAATGAATTAATTAATTTGCTTAAAAAGAAGTTCGAAAACATTTATATAAATTAAAATTTCAAACTAAGATTAATATTCAACTATGACTTTACATTTTTTTTATAAGTCGGATTTGAGTCTTTGTATATGTAGAATTTCGTTTAGTCCAAAAAAATCCTACAGACTCTGGGTTGAATACACCCTCTTAATGTCAATAAAAAGTTAAATTCATAAATACTTTTTTTTGTTGAACAAGAAATTCATAAATACTTACTTATATTAATCATTAATAAATGAAATAATTAATTTGCTTAAAAAGAAATTCGAAAACATTTATATAAATTAAAATTTCAAACTAAGATTAATATTCAACTATGACTTTACATTTTTTTATAAGTCGGATTTGAGTCCTTGTATATGTAGAATTTCGTTTTGCCTAAGACAACTCTTCAATATCTACCAGATTTTAATGGATTAGTTTTGGATTCAATAAAGTATGATGATATTCGGTTATTCACCAAAGAAAACTCTGACTTTACGTAACTAAATAAATTAATTAAAATTTCTAATTTATTAATATTACATGATATAAATCTCTAATTAATAAAGAACTAAAAAATTAATGAATTAGATGGACTAGTCAAGCAGTCTTCTAAAATAAATATATATATGTGTGTATATTTTTTTCAAAGTCGTGGTGGAAACACATTCCACATAAATTACAAATGGATAAATGATAGAAATAGAGATAAGGTGGAGACTCAAACATCCACATAAAATTGGAAGACATGAGCAAGTCATCATCCCTATATATATGTATTTAAATATTAATAATATACTTTCACTATAAAATATTAATTATTTTTTTTGGATGAGCAAAATATTAATTATTTAGAAATAAAGTATGAAAACGTACAATTTTAAATTTATTTTAATTACAAAAATAGTGCATGATATTTCAAACAGTAAAATTATTAAATGAGTCATAGGAATTTCTACTGGCGGGTACAGTGGTTAACTTGAATTATTTAATTTGTATTTATATTTGATCCGGAGAAATATTTAAATAAAGTACTTGTATTTGTAACGGGAGGTCTTGGTTAACTAGATGTTCGGTTTCGATTCAATTCAGCGGTTATGTGAATATGTACGAATATTTTGTCCAACCCTATAAAATTATATATAATTAAATTTTCATTGCTTAATTCTTAAATTTTGTAAATTTTTATTTTTGAGGTTATTGCACTACAAAAAAATAAAAGTAAAAATCAACAACTGTGATACCTTGTAGTGTTATCAGAATTTGTCACTATATTAGTAATCATCTTAATTTTTACATGATAATAAATTTGGTCACTACAAGATTATTTAAGCTAAAAAAAATAAAAAAATTTAAGTGATCTATTTAAATAATAAATGTTCTTAAAGGACCAACAACAGTTGGCTTAAGTGGATGGGGCTCTAGTCGCTTAAGCTAGGTCTCGGGTTCGAGCCTTGTGTATGCAAAAAACTGCTTTGGGGGAGGCGCCCTTAATTGCCCCTGCAGATCCTCGAGGGATAAGTCTTAGGTCCAATGTGACTTGGGATACCCGGTTTCACCCAAAAAAATGTTCTTAAAGGGGGAAAGAAAAATCAATACAGAGGATGATGACATATTTTTATAATTAGCTTTTTATTTTTTAATATTTATTTTATTATATTCTTCAATTATTAAATAAATAATGATATGAAATATATTATTGATATATAATTATATAACATCAAATATGTATTAATATATATCCATATATGAATTTTAAAATACAATTAATATAAATAAATTGAAAAAAAATGTGGGATATATATATTGAAATGAATACGTGTGTGGTTGTGTTAGCACACCTAATCGGTAAGCTTCTTTAGGCTCAATTGTGTGATTCTGATTATGGGATCTTCAATTCTTGCAATCTCGCTCTCGACCATTCCATTCTATGTGCATCTACTACGGCCCGGCCCCACTTTCTCTCCACTTTAGATACCCCTCCCTGACTCAACCAAATTGAAAAAAAAAAAAAAAAGTGTCATTTCTACCCTGTAATTGGCTGGAAAAAAATCCATTTCGTCCCATAATTTTAAAAAATTTTCAAATAGTCCCATAAATATCGAATTAAACGAATCCGTCCCATAACTACCCTAATCTTAGTCGAACCCGTCCATAAACCGGTTTTTTTGCTAATCATTGCCGAACTCGCATAACTACCCTAATCATCGCCGAACTCATCCCTCCATTAGGGAAGTTATGAGACGGGTTCGGCAATGATAGCAAAAAAATCGGTTTATAGACGGGTTCGACTAAGATTTGGGTAGTTATGGAACGAATTCGTCTAATTCGATATTTGTGAGACTAGTTTGGAAATTAAAAATAACTTATGGGTTTTTTTTTCCGTAATGGGCCTGTGGCCACCTCTTATTAAAAATCAATACTCCATTAAGCTTGGACGGATGAGTTTATCACATTGTACTCATTCTAATTTGAAATAAATTTACCTGTTCACTGGTCGCGGTGGGCAAGCTTCATAAACTTGTCCACTACACTCTCAATCTTGTCGGATGGTGTTCGCAGTCCTAATAATGGTAATTGGTATCCGGGCCTGGTTCGGAAACTAAGTTAATAGTTGATTCAACAATGTGAGAGCCCCCAGTCAGTGGCGGACCCATAGTTTTTCGGAAGGTATGGCCGGAGTCTATGTTTTTTAATCTTAAGTAAAAAAAATAAAAAAAAATTTGATAAAAAAAAGTAATAGAAATTTTATTTTTTTCTAATTTGAGGTGGGGCCGAGGCCCCGCCAGGCCTAGGGGTAGATCCACCCCTGCCCCCAGTTTGCCTCTCGGTCCCTCACCATTCATAATTCAATTATTTTTAGGTGAATACCGGTTATCCCCAAGCTTCTTTGAGCTCAAGACTAATCACTCGAGGATTAGATGGGCATTGAATGATTGTCTCCCCCAAAGCAGAATTCTGCATACACAAAAGTTTGAACTCGAGACCTTTGTTTAAGCTGCCAGCCCCATAACACTCAGGCCAACTGCGTTTCGTATTAATAACTCAAATTTTATAAAGTGAACATTATAAAAATTTAATATTATAAAAATATTTGATCAGACGAATCCAATAACAGCACCTGATTATATGCTTTTTCTTATATAAATGCCCTAAAAATTTAATTCCAAGTCATTCAATAATCGGTGTCAACTATGCAGATATAACACTTAAAAAAAAAAGAAAGTATATAAAAGAAAACTGAAAAAATAATAGTATATAAATGTCATAATGCATACAAAAAGCCATATATATATATAAAAAAAAGCAAGTCGAAAATTGCCTAATATACATCAAGGGAATGGTTATGGTACTACCAATGTGAATGGTAGTACATCAAGACAAATCATCTCAACCATATAAAAATATCCAATGGCTATAAAATAAAAAGGGTAGAATTATCAAACATAAATAATCATATCTTTAGTAATAAAATCACTCACAAAATTAATTTAGTGATTTCTATCATTAAATAAAGATCGTATAAAAAATTTACATAAGTTAGATCTCTTTTGACACAATTCATGTCATAATAATAGAGAAACTATCTTTATTTATCTCATTCACTCGTCAGTCTTTCATTCCTCATAATTTGCAATTTGGCATTTTGAATTTCTAAAATATGATAGGAGATTTAGATTCCTTGCATTGAGTAGATAAATTTTCATATAAAGAACGTCCGAATCTGAGCTCATTTGAGAAAGTTAGAGCCATTTGAAGTTTGTCATATAAATTTTGTTGTATAGACTACGTCGCTGAAATGCATATGTTATGCCACTGAATTGTAAAGTCTTCGTTGCTGAATTGTAAAGGCTCCATGGCTGGATTACATAGTCACCGTCGCTGAAATGTAAAGATTGTGTTTCTGAAAATCGTATTGAACTTCAAATGGCTCTAACTTTCTCAAACAAACTCGGATTTTGACGTTTTTTATATGAAAATCTATATACTTGATGCAAGGAATCTAAATTTCCAATTAAATTTTGGAAATTCCAAATAGATAAATACAAGATTTTCAAAAGAAAATATATCTTATGCTCATTGTTTTGAAAATATGATATTTATATGTTTAGATTTTCTAAAATATAATAGGATATTTAAATTCATTGCATTTAGTAGATAGATTTTCATATAAAGAACTTCAAAATCTGATGTCATTTGAGATTCTTTATATGAAAATTTATATGAAAATTTATCTTCTCGATTTTCATTTGAGATAGATTTTCATATAAAGAACATCCAAATCCGAGCTCATTTGATAAAGTTAGAGCCATTTGAAGTTTGTTATAAAAATATGTTGTATAGGCTATGTCGCTGAAATGCATACTCTATTTCGTTGAATTGTAAAGCTCCCGTCGCTGAATTGCAAAGTCATTGTCGCTGAAATGTAAAGGCTACGTTTCTGAAAATCGCAGTGAACTTCAAATAACTCTAACTTTCTCAAACAAACTCGGATTTTGACGTTCTTTATATGTACTCGATACAAGTAATCTATATAACCTATCAAATTTTAGAAATTCCGAAAAGAAAAAATAGATTATGAGGAAGAGAGAAGTATGAGCATTAGAATTGAGAAAAACGAATAGAGATCATTTGAATCTTATTGAAATTACAATAGTACCCTTTGTATTAATCTTAGCCATTGATTTCAACATTTCATCAATGGCTTGAATGTGCCACAGTACATCAAGAGACATGGGTCTCTGCACCCTAACCCAAGCCTATACATCAATATCATCATATCATGAAAATTACCACAAAATACAAAATAAAACCATTCCAAAGTCGTCAAACAGGAGTGACAGTCCGTAAGAGTAGGTTGTTAAAGCATTGCTATGATCACACACAATTGCAGTAAAGTAAAAAGACAATTGTTTGGTGACCCGGTTCGGACCTCATGTCCTACGTCCGGGGGATTCCAATCCAGGCAAAGATCACTCAACAAAATTCAAGAACAAACACAAGACCTAGAATCAATCCTGTCAACTCGATCTAGAAGCTGAAATCTCCCCCTCAACTCCTAATCTCCCTGACTAGAATTGCAGACACAATCTTGTTGTTCCTTCAACCTGTTGACTACTGAAACTTTTGACAAGTTTCGTTAACCCGAGCTTTTGCTAAAATTATACCAGGTTAGATTTATTAAATGAAAAGCGTTATGATTCACGGGAAAGGGTTTAGGGATATATCAAGATTATTAATCTTTTTATTACTCAAGTATGGTGCTTTGGTTTCAATTGGCGCTGTGGTCCTCTCTGTCATGAATTGTTGACAAATCTCATGGCATAGCCGGGATAGGTTGACCTTCAGCCTGTCACACTGAGGATCCCCGGCAAATATGCCATGATACTTCTCATCAATTCTTGCCATAAGAGTCCCTGCCATGAAACTTTTTGACAGACTCCCACTACATGAGTATTTTCCGAAAAATCATGGTCCTGGTTTAGTTTTTATTTAATGAAACCCATTTATGATGGCGGTGTTGTGATTAGGGATATATTCATATGTAGTCATATTTTTATTGCTCGGAGTTAAGAAACTGTGCTCCCGAAAGCGCACGGAGTCAAAAATTGCAGTAATTTATAGTAAGACCGGATCGTTCACTGGAGGATGTGCGATAGAAGCAGGTCCCACGTCGTTTTACTAGATTTTCCATTCGTATTGCTCAATAGGTTTGAAAGGTGATTAACAACTACTGACATGAATGTAAATTAGATCTAGAAAGCAGTTAAATTATTCTACAAAGCAAATAAATCTATTCTAGAAAACGGATAAGAATTATTCTAGGAATGCAGTAAACATAATCTATGAAAACAGGGAAAAGGTGCATTGTGCCAACCGTGAAATTGAGTCACAATGTAGACAGAAAGGACAGGGGGAAAAGAATGAAAATTGGACAAGGATGAGATACGGCAATGTTAAACTTCCATTTTCATACGCAGATCTTTGTTTGGGATAATTCTATCAGATAGCTAATTCTCATGCTCTCGATAAGGTTTTCCCTTTAATAGACAGGTACTTGCAATATGAGTTTACATGTTCTTAAGACCTCAAATTCTAAGATACCACGGATTCGTAACTGCCCTGGCCTGGGTATGTTACTTCATCTGTGGTGGAAAAGCAACACCCGACACATCATTTATTGAAATGCCAAGTACCACTATCATTCTCCCATGTCACACCCAAAGATTTGAATCAAGCCCTAAACCATCCCTTAACTGTCAATCCTAGTAGCAGTTACACAACTCTCAACACAACCGAGTGACCTCTAATGAAAGCGATTAAAAGAAAGCAGTAAAGAAAGCATTTAAAACCTATCACTCGGAGGTTTTGAAAATCTGACCCTGGTAGTAAAAGACAGCTCCCCTTCAGAATGAAGGAGTATGGATCAAGAATTCCCGGCCCTCAGTGAACCACTGATGTGTTCACTTCCTTCCGGGTGATTATGAGATACAAACTAATGAAACGAACTAATAAATTAGTTTGTTCCGGATGCACTCACTCAGGACTCAAAAGTAGGCTTTGGCAGAAGAAGATAGCAGTTGAAAGAAAACTCAACCCTATCTTGGAAAATAACCAAGGCCTGGATGATGTTCCTCTAAGATTATTTACTACACTGTATTTGAATCCAAGTGGACCCCATCTCGGTGTAGCACTTAATCTTACATTTCCATCAACCAGCAATTTTGGAAAATAATGGATTTGAAAATCATTCCCTGTCAGGTACTAGACTCTCAGTTAAAACACAGACCCTTTCAGTCTAGGCGAGACCTAATCGCTGAATCTGCTTCTTAATTCCCAAAATATAACCCTTGATAGAATATGAATTAGTCATAACTGAAGAATTTATCCCTTACTCAGATCCGGATTTTATAAAGAGGTTTTTGTTGGAATTTTATAAAGCAATATCTGTTTGAGATCTAGACTTCTATTGTCCAAGGGAAGGATCCCAAAATAATTACAGACCACAGTAGTATATAATATTATCATGCATAAAGATATATGGAAGTGTAAAATTAATTGACCCAAAATATAGATGCGGGTCTAGACAGAAGGTGAGACACAGAATGAAGTGGTCAAGGGACCAAAGTAATGGCAGAGTAATCGGGTGGACTGTAAACATCTACTGTCCAATTTCCCAATTACTCGGATGGAGCGAATTTTAGACAGCGTAGACCCTATAATGGTGGTGTCAACGCCAGTTGGGCCTCCACTGTCTGTGAATTCGGATAAAAACCTGCATGCTTCCCTTCTATAATGATCATCAGTTGGCATTGACTGATGCCAACTGACTCCCACTACAGATTGGAATTTGGGTTTGGAAATTAAGATAGAAAAATAAAACTGTATCTGGATGGGAGTCAGTCGAGCAGCTATTATAACCCCGGATGGGCGAACCGCCAAGGCTTCCACTGACATCCATCCAGACCATGCAAAATAACAATTAGTAACTAATACCCAGAATACGAGCTAGTTATCCATGAGGGAGTACCCGCCAACATTATTCTGATGTATTCTTTACTAATGGTTCCACACAACACACAAAGACAAAACAAGAAACAAAGAAAGATCCATTGTATGAGAGACATTGGTTTCTCATGCAAGGTTGTGGATTGGGTCCACAATTGATGGTCTTAAATAATCCTTCCTACCATAATTAATTACAGTCCAGATTATCTGTTTAAGCCATCAAGGTTTTGTTTATACAAGAATGTTTTAATGGTAATTGAACAAAGGTCCTTTAATCATGATGATTATTGAAGAGTGATTATTGCTAATCTCAATTTTTAATCATTAATGAGTCAAGGGTTCAATCAGTTAAGTGATGTAAATGGAGAATCAAAATTTGGGCAGCATAACACCCTATATTGCAATTCCAGAATGTTACATCCTAACCCGTGGGGCTATGATGTGAGTGTTGCAATATAAAATAGGGAGAGAATGAAATTTGTTTGAGATCAAATAGAGAGAGAAACCCTTGTCGCGATATCATAAATTTTGTCGCGGACCGAGGTCCGCGACATGGACATCCCGACAAGTTTTTAGAATTTTTGGCAGCATAACGCCTCTTTGTCGCTATGCAAGGTTTTGTCGCGGAACGTGGTTCCGCGACAAGGGTGTCATCGCGACAAAGTGTTTTCATAAAATTCTAAAGCATTTGAACCCTTGTCGCTATGCATGGAAATTTTGTCGCGGAACGTGGTTCCGCGACAAGGTGTTCCGCGACAAGGTGTTCAAAGATCAAGGAACATGGCATAATTTTTCTGTCTCGGAATGGGATTTTGTCGCGGAACGTGGCTCCGCGACAAGGTACTCCGCGACAAGAAGCCATGGGGACAAAATGCAAGAGTTTGGCTCCTTTGTCGCTATGCATGGACAGTTTTGTCGCGGAACGTGGCTCCGCGACAAGGTATTCCGCGACAAAGGATTTTAAATTATGGAGACAAGTGTCTTGAAACACCTTGGTCGCGGAACAGCCATTCTGTCGCAGAACGTGGCTCCGCGCCAGAAGGCGGTTGGCGCCCAAGGTGGTTCAGGACAAAAGTCAGAAAAAGCAGAAATGAACAGTGGCATGCAAACAGCGTGATCTCACCCTATTTCAGATCAGAAAGCTATTCTAAGCTAAAAATAAGCAAGAAACATTCAAAATAAAGAAGAACATGCTTAAACAAAAATAACAAGGGATGGCAGAATATTAAAATAAAGCAGGAGTCCTAATCTAGGGTTTGGTCACACATCCACACAACATTATCCATAACATGCCAACAGTAAACATGAAAATAACAAAATGGGGGTCAAGTGACCCCAAAATGAAAAAGAAAGCATGAATCCATGGGGTGTGAGACCCATTTCATGATTTGGGACACAAATGATGAATGTTTTCCCATATTATTAAGTGGGTGTTGTTAATACCCATGATTTGGGTGTTACAAACCCTAAAACAAAAGTTTAGAAACCAAAACATGGTGTAAAGATGGCTATCTAAGCACTGTAAACAGTAAAACACTAAACTAAGCTAAACTAAGGGCAAAAATTAAATAATACATGAAAATAAACCTAAACTACTCTACCTAAGAGAGAACTCCTACTGCTTGCCTTCAAGAACCTCTAACAAAATTCCAACCTTCCAACAACTATTCAACCCCTAGCTCATGGGTGACACCTCATATTTATAGAAGTGTAACCCTAAGCCCATGGGCCTTGATTCTAGCCCATTGTGTCTTAAGACATCACACACATCACAGCTTTGTCTCGGAACATTAAGTTGGTCGCGGAACACACTGCATGTGGCAAGGCTTCTCGACTGGGTCTTGTGTCTCTATTTGTGCATCTTGGTCGCGGAATGGACCTTTGTCGCGGAGCCGGGCATCGCGACAAAGGTATCGCGCCAGGAGGTATTGGCTGGTCTCTTCTTCCTCAGGGCCACTTGGTCGCGGAACATGCCTTGGTCGCGGAACATGCTATCGCGCCAGGGGGTATTCCGCGACAAAGGTCTTCCTGGGCCTGCTGAATTGGGCCAGATGGGCCGAAAATATTCTTTTTGTGGGCTTTTCTATCTTTTTCCCATCTTTTTCATTCCTTTTTCTTTTTCTCCTGTTTTTGGATTTTTCTAGCATAAATATGTAATAAAATTACATATTTATGCCTTTTTCATACCAGCTTATTATTTTTACAATTATGCATAAATTAGTCCAATTCGACTGCTTTCTTACTTAATGTAAGACCGGAATGCGATCAAATGCCCGTTTAAGACACGGAAATGGATTGAAAATAATGGTCATTTTTGGCCATTATCAACATCCTCACATTTAATACTGATCGTCCCCGAGCAGTCAGAGTCAATGTTCCTAGGAACACGGACTCTACATATTCAATTCATTTTCGTGGCTTCATAAATCACATTCTTTTTGGATTGGGATAAGACAATCAAAAACTACAAGTATTAAACTCCCTTGATTGCAGTGTTTAATGAAATGATACTTGCTCACTACATCGGGCCTACAAATCAAACATTATTACCAATCCTTCATGAACATCATGTTTGAAAAATGCAAAGATTAGGGATGAGAATTAGAGGATGACATGAACATTCTTAATGAAACAGAGCCTCACTTATAAGAGAATCGGAAAGATCACTCACTCTCAATTGGGGTTTAATCATGAACGCTCAAAATCAAATTGAATTAAATTATCCCATAAGCTTGCAATTAGACCAACTCGCCACCGGCTCATTTCTTCAAATCGAGATCACGAGGTCTTATTCGAGGGTTATAACGGGGCGTACGGTTGTAACATTAGGTAGGGAAGAGAAATTATTGGGCTGAGAAGTGGCAAGAATTCATCTATCATAACTTGGCATTTTTATTTAAAATTTATGATCATCAATGTTTCTCTCTTTTTGGTTTTCTTCTGCATGACATTAGACTATTGTCTAATTGCTTGTCATTTGCAATTTATTGATGTTGAATGAAATTCAACTTTTTTTTTTTTTTTTTTTTTTTGAATCGGTTTATAGAATACCGATTTATTGTTTTCATTCATTGATGATCAAAAATTGTAATGCCTTGATAGAATTCATCCTTGCACACTTGGGTTTGATTGTTTTGGTCTTTTTATAAGGCTAGGAATAATATAGAAGGCTTCAAAGAAAAATTAGGCTTATAGGCTCAAATTGGTTAATCCTAAGGGGAAAATATTTTTGGGTTTGGATTTCAAACGAAGGCCAAAAATTTGGGTTTTCTAGGTGCCTCGATCATATGCTCGATTTCGGGAATATGGCATGGTCTTGAATCGGTCCCAATCGCAAGTTCTAGTTTCCTTTAATCAAAATGATTCACACATCAAAGAAAATGAATGAGTAGAAGTGACTCATGGCTCAAATCTCACAAGGTTGGGTTGATTCATGTCATACAATATTCTCAAATTTAATCAAAGCTTAATTCTAACAATTTATTCAATCGAGATCTCTAAAATGCAGATTTATTACCCAATAAGCTGATCGCATCATTAAATTTTTATAGCTCAAAACCTCAGGAATTCATTTCATGCATGTCTTCAATTATATTATCCCAATTTGAAAGTTTGAAAATTTAATCATAAGCCTAAATTCAACCTGTGAATTTAGAGCAAGTTTATGCATATTTTTGCTGGTTATTTAATTGAAAGCAGTAAAGAGGCACTGCTGACATACTGAGTATGTCAACAGCATATTTTTGGTCTGACAGTCACTTATTCATCTCGGACTGTGCAGACATCTTTTAAAGGAAAGCAGTAAAGAATTGTTCAGTGGTCTCAAAAACTGAGTTCCAATTTAGGGAAAGCAAATAAATACAACCGAAGCAAGGGATTCTCGTGCAGTTAATGCAAACCTGCACACACAAAAGGAGGAAATCCCTTGCAAATACCACTACTAGTGCAGAATTAAGAGAAAGCAGGGTAAAAGCGGATTCATACTTCTTCCTTTCAGAACATGTACCTAGCCCAGTGGAGATAGCTGGATAGCTCACACCGCAGACACCAATCATTGGGATCTGTTATGGCCTCGTGATCCCTGGGGCAGTAAACTCTGCCTTCCTGATCAGCCCATAGGAATGGGGTGTCTGGTTGGTCAAACATCCATTCGAGGACATTGACGGATGTGTCTCGGAAGACTGACCAACTTGTCACCATCCTGTCAATCATCCTGATTCCCTGCTCAACCTGCCCTGCGTCCTCCTTGCTCATGAGCATTAACCCGTAGGCGAAGATTGTCGCTTTATGATTGTCCTCAATCCCCAGGCGTAGCAGTTCATAGGCTTGCTCTTCTTTCTCTTCTGCGAATGCCATCATTGCTGGAATGATTTGGAGATTGTGGTTTCCAGCCTGGTCGCATGTCCGAAGGAATCTCCGCTTCTCCCAACGATAGTACTCCCGCCCTCTCTTTATAGTGGATGAGTTGACCTCGCATCGTTTGTAGACGATGGAGAGGTTCCCGGCATCCCTGAATTTCTTGCAGGTTCGCTGTGCCTTGAAGACTTCACTGATGTCATCCTCTCCTATACGAGAGAGGATTTCACCCAGGAGTTCGAGGGGTAAGTCCAGCAGATGGGTTTCTTCGGGTGCAGGGTCTGGGTTTGGAAGATTGTTCCTGAAAAGATAAGAAGTGATGAATCCAATTTTTATGTAATTTTCGGAAATTTTTCAAGTTCAGAAACCAACATCCTCACATTTAGAGCTTTGCTCTAGATGTGAGATTATTAAATTTCTGGCTTGAAGTTTAATTTAAAGCAGATGTAAATAATATTTGGTTTTAAATGGGCTAAAGAGCCCAAAATAAAATAAAATTGGCCATTGGGCCTAAAATCTTTTTAATGGGCCATAAGGCCCAAAAATTTCCAGTTTATTAAACAAGTCCGAGACACTTGTTGGAAGTGGAATGAGATGGATAGATGGAAATGGCATGCTCGAATATTGGAATGTGCAATGGAGATGTGGCGGAACGGATCTGCTGTTTCTGGATAGCTTGGACTGGTTGGACAGTTAAAGCAACCAAAAATTTGCAAACACTGTTTTTAATTTTAAAAATGGTTGACTTGTTTTATTTAACAAAGGTGGGATGTGAGTGGTCCCATTTTGGATTTTTGAAAAGGATAGCAGTTGGGTGACAAAATACTGCTATCTTACTCACACTAGTGTTCCATTGGGAACAAAAACTCAAGTCAAACATTAAACAAAAATAACTCTTTTTGTCTTTTTCTAAAAGGTTGCTTTTATTAAAAGTGGAAGCTTCCTATTGGGTGTTTGTACTATGTTTCCATAAACAAACAAACATTTATTCCCATGAGATTTCTAACATGAGAACAAATGTGCCCAAAAGGATCTTACCTCTTTTATTACACCAAAAATAACACTGCACATCACATCAAGATCAATCAAACCAATAACATCAAGATATTCAAAACAATACCCAAATGTTCATCAGTTTGTTCTTTCCAGTTTTAAACTTCAAAAACTTATCCATTATCAGTTCTAACGCCATTAGTCAGTTTCAAAATGGGGTTTCAATGTTTTAAAACAGTGCTCATAACCGAGGGCACTCAAAAATTTCTAAGGTTAAAAGCACATATTAACCACACCACACCAAGAACACAACAAAATGAAAAACGAAACAAAACAAAGCAAAAAGAAACGGGTCCGAATGGGTGCTATGAACATGGCGAAAACAGGGTTTTACCCTCTCCTCCTTGGCTCGGGTCTAGGCACGGGTCCAAGGTTGGGAAGGAGTCCATGAAATCGGTCCATAGTTTCCCCTTGAAAATGGAATGCTAAGGTGCGAAGAACACGTGGTGTTCGTTCGGATGAGAGGAAAATGGGGTAAAGAAGATGAAGAAACTGAAAGAAGTTGAAATGACAGGAGGAAGGTGAAGAGAAACTGGAGGGGGTGGGGGGGTATAAATACTTGAACTTTTGTCGCGGAATCCGAGACTTTGTCGCGGAACACGGTTCCGCGACAAGGCATAGCGACATGAGAGAGGTCGCGGAATTAAGGGTTGGTCGCGGAGTCATGCTCCGCGACAAGGCCATCGCGACAAAGTTCAGTATGGAGACAGTCAACGCAAATCGTGTCGCGGAGCAGGGCTTGGTCGCGGAGTCATGCTCCGCGACAAGGTGCATCGCGACAAGATGTGGGGAAGGGTTAAGAAGGAGAAGGGATTTTGTCGCGGAATAGGGCCTGGTCGCGATGCATGACATCGCGACAAAGGTCCTTCCGCGACAAGGGATTTTGAATTTTCAAATTTTCTTGGACTGGGCCCGAGTGTGGTATTGGGCCTGCGTCCATTTTATTTGATTTGGGCTGAATGAATTCAGTCCAAGTAAATTCAAAATGCTGGGCTGAAAATTGAATAATCCACTTGCATAAAATTAGGCTGGGTTAGTTCCATTTTATCTGTGAATTTTATTTCGGGTATTGAATTTCTTCAATCCCCGAGATCATTTTCTCAGATTTATAGAACTAATCCAACCAAGAACCTGGTTTTTCCATGTTACTCTTATCTGCTCCGTCTTTTTGGTGGTTCCGAACTTCTGCAAGATAGATGAATGAAATGCATTAGATTTTCTCCAAATATCAACATCCTCACATTTAGAGTCTTAGTACTCTAAATGTTTAATTGATCTTTAGGTACTTTCTTGCCATGAAATAAATACTGTAAATATATACTATATATATATATATATGTAAACTGAAATTTTTGTGTTTTTAAATGCTGTTTCTTATTTAGTGTAAGCCGGGTCTGCCACTGCTTGGCTTTCTTTCTCCGGATCGAACTGTCCAAGGTACTCTTTTAATCGTTGTCCATTCACCACTATATCGCCCCTGCCAGTTCGAATCCTGACAGCTCCATTTTTGAACACCTCTAGTACTTCATGTGGTCCTTCCCATCTAGATTTGAGCTTTCCGGGGAACAGCTTCAACCTAGTATTGAACAATAACACATGTTGACCAACATAAAAATACTTAGGTTTGATCCGGCGATCGTGCAACTTCTGGGTCCGCTCCTTGTAAATTCGAGAGCTTTCATAAGCTTGCGCTCGTATTTCCTCAATTTCATTGAGGTCCAACTTACGTTTGCTCTGAGCAACTTTCGGATCGAAGTTAAGCGTTTTAACGGCCCAGTAAGCTTTATGCTCTAGCTCTACAGGCAAATGACAGGCTTTTCCGAAGACCAGCCTATATGGAGACATCCCGATGGGAGTCTTATATGCTGTGCGGTATGCCCATAGAGCATCATTGAGTTTACGTGCCCAATCCTTACGGGTTATCCCGACAGTGTCTTCGAGTATGTGTTTGATTTCGCGATTGGATACTTCGACTTGACCACTAGTCTGAGGATGGTAAGGCGTGCCTATCTTATGGAGGATCCCATTTTTACTCATTAAAGTTTCAAAACCTTTATTAATAAAGTGTGTTCCTCCATCAGATATCACCACCCTAGGTACGCCAAATCGACTGAAAATGTTGTTCTTGAGGAACTTGATGACTTGGCTACCATCATTGGTCGGTAATGCGACAGCCTCGACCCATTTGGATACGTAATCGACAGCTACCAAGATATAGTAGTTTCCACCAGATGGTGGGAACGGTCCCATGAAGTCGATGCCCCATACATCAAAGATCTCAAGTGTGAGAATCCCCTTTTGAGGCATCTCATCCCTCTTGGAGATGTTTCCTAATCTTTGGCATCTGTCACAGCCCTTAACAAATGTCCTGCAATCCTCATAGATGTGAGGCCAATAAAATCCACATTCGAGGACCTTGTGGGCCGTTCGAGCGGGACCATGGTGACCTCCATATTCTGATTCATGGCATTTTCTGACAATTTGATAAGCTTCATGCTCAGTCACACATCGCCTGATTATTAAATCAGGGCAGTGTTTGAAGAGATAAGGTTCTTCCCAGAAGTAACTTAATACATCTCGTTTGAACTTATTCCTCTGATGATAGTTCGAAAACTGGGGGGTTACTCCGCATGCCAAGAAGTTAGCGATGTCGGAAAACCATGGACAAGCTTGATTATGCAGATGCAACGCGAACAACTGTTCGTCCGGGAAATCTTCGTTGACGGCTTTTTCCTTTTTATCATTATCTAATCGAGATAAGTGGTCAGCAGCACCATTATCTCGACCTCGCCTATCTTTTATTATGATGTCGAATTCTTGCAACAGAAGTACCCACCTGATTAATCGAGGTTTTGCATCTTGTTTGCTAAACAAGTATCTCAATGCTGTATGATCCGTGTATACTATGGTCTTCGTACCTATTAGGTACTGTCTGAACTTGTCAAACGCAAAGACTACAGCATACATCTCTTTCTCCGTTGTGGTGTAGTTGACTTGGGCCTCATTCAGGGCGTGACTTGCGTAATGAATTACGCAATGTCTCCCATCCTTATATTGTCCAAGAACTGCGCCTACGGCGAGACCACTAGCATCGCACATTACCTCGAAAGGTATTGACCAATCGGGTGGTTGCACTATCGGTGCAGAAACCAACATCTTCTTGAGCGTGTCAAAGGCTTGGACACACGCTTCATTTATTAAGAAAGGATTTTCTTTACAAAGCAGATTAGTGAGCGGCTTGGCAATTTTAGAGAAATCCTTAATGAATCGCCGGTAAAAACCGGCATGCCCTAAGAAGCTCCTAACTGATTTGATCGAGTTAGGAAGAGGGAGATTGGAAATGATGGAAACTTTGGCTGGATCAACTTCAATGCCTGCACGAGAAATGCGATGACCTAACACTATGCCCTCAGTGACCATAAAATGGCACTTTTCCCAATTTAAAACCAAGTTAGTGTCCTCACACCTCTTTAAAATCTTAGCAAGATTGGTCAAACAATCTTCGAACGTATCTCCATATACAGAGAAGTCATCCATAAAGACCTCAATGCATTTTTCGATAAATTCAGAGAAAATAGACATCATGCATCTTTGAAAAGTAGCAGGTGCATTGCACAAACCAAAAGGCATCCGTCGATAGGCAAAAGTGCCGTACGGGCAAGTAAAAGTGGTTTTATCATGGTCTTCACTGGAAATAACAATCTGATTATAACCAGAATAACCATCCAAAAAGCAATAAAACTCTCTCCCTGCCAACCTCTCAAGCATCTGATCAATGAATGGCAATGGAAAATGGTCCTTGCGTGTGGCCTCATTCAGCTTCCGGTAGTCGATACAAACTCTCCATCCGGTCACTGGCCTGGTTGCAACCTCTTCTCCTTGCTCATTCTTGGTTATGCACATCCCTCCTCGTTTGGGTACGACCTGCACTGGGCTAACCCATTTGCTATCAGAGATAGGATAGATTATACCAGCATCTAAGAGCTTGATAACTTCTTTCCTTACCACTTCCTGCATAAGGGGGTTCAATCGCCTCTGAGGTTGACGGGAGGGTTTAAACTCTTCTTCCATTAGAATCCTGTGCATGCAAATAGAAGGGCTTATTCCTTTTATATCAGAAATGGTCCAACCTATTGCATGTACATGTTTCTTAAGAACGACCACCAGAGCCTTTTCTTGCTCTTGGGAGAGCTTAGCCGAAACAATCACGGGTAACTTTTTATGTTCTGCGAGAAACGCGTACTTGAGATGATCGGGTAATGTTTTAAGTTCAAGCTCTGGTGGACATTCAACGGAAGGGAGTAGTTTGCGAGAAATGGGTAGTGGGAGAACAGATTTACCTTCGGGATCCTGCATCAGTACAGGATCCTCTTCTTCCTCTTGGTTGGTGTCATCATGGAAGTCGATGCCGTCAAATTCCTCCAAATCCCCTGTTTCGGGATCGGCGAAGTGAACGGCTTTGCATCCTTTGTGCTCCACGCCAGCAGGCTTCAGTACCTGCTTTGATGATTCATCCAGCATCATTTCACAATCAAGTTCAGAGTCTAGCTCTTCCCTAACTATTACATTTTCAAATGAAAAACAAGAACTGTCATTCGGAAATTTCTGCAATTTCTCCATATCAAAGATGATCTCCTCGCCATCGACCCTTAAGGTGACTTTTCCGGATTTAGCGTCAATCAGTGCACCACCAGTGGCTAGAAATGGGCGTCCAAGGATAAGCGGCATTTCAGAATCCTCTTCAATGTCGAGGACGATGAAGTCGACCGGGAAAAGAACCTGTCTGGTTTTAACCACAACATCCTTGAGGATTCCTACGGGCTGGGTGATCGATCTGTCTGCAAGTTGCAGTCTCATCTTGACCGGTTGAATTTCTCCAAGCTTAAGGCGAACAGCCATAGCTAGTGGCATCACATTGATGCTTGATCCTAAATCACAAAGCCCCATACTCACTTTGGCCTTTCCGAATTGTACTGGAAGTGTGCAACATCCGGGGTCCTCTTTCTTTTCAGGCATTCTCCTCTGAACGATGGCACTGCATGTGCTGTTGAGAATAATTACCTCTTCCTGCTCAACCTGCCTTTTTCCTGAAATCAATTCTTTCAAGAACTTAGCATAGATGGGCATTTCGGAAATCATTTCTGTGAGAGGAATGGTTATCTCTACAGACTTTAATCGTTGCAGAAATTTCTTGAATTTAAGATCATGTTCTTTATTTTTAAGCCGCGCAGGATAAGGAATCCTGGGCATGTACTTGTTATTAGCAATTTTTGGTGGTGAAGGGAAGGAAGTTGTACCTTCACCTGTACCCTTATCTGTTTCAGCCTTTTCGGGCGCAGCTTCAGTCTGCATTTCGGCTGTCTCTTTTTCCGCTTCGTTCCCATTATCAGCTTCCTTACCAGCATTGTCAACAATATCATCCTCTTCGCATTCTGCTCCAGTATCTGCTCCCTTTGGTCCAGCTAGTACTCTTCCAGATTTCAAGGTTATTGCCTTGCATTGCGGGTTCTTTTCCGCAGTACTAGGCAACGTTCCTTTGTCCCTTTTCTGCATCTCATTAGCCATCTGTGTAACTTGGGTCTCCACATTTCTGATGGAGGCCTGCAGTTGATTGTTGATCTCTTTCTGACTAGTGATGAAATCAGTCATCAGATTCTCAAGCCTTGAAGGAGGCTTTTGATTCTGATTCTGATTTTGATGCTGATTCTGATTCCACTGGCCTTGGTTTGGGACAAACTGAGGCTGGAAACTCTGATTGGGCTGAAAGTTCTGGAAATTCTGAGGCGGCCTCTGCTGGATCTGAGGTTGGAAACCTGGATTCTGAAAATGTTGCCCCCTGTTCTGATTGAATCCCTGATTCTGTTGAGGGTTGAACTGCTGTTGCTATGGCTTGTTCAAGAGATGTGAGTTCAAGGCGTTGTTGTTTGAATAGGACAAGTTCGGGTGTCTATTTGGAAAGGCTCCTGCATAGTTACAGCTCTCAGCTGTGACTTGCTCGCATGTGTCAGTTGCATGAGCGCCTTGACACAGTCCACAGATCACATCAGTTTGCTGTCCCTGCGCAGAACTTCCAACTCCTTGATTTACAGACAACGCTGCCACTTGCTCTTGAAGCTTTTCAATGTCTGACTTCTCTACTGTACCTACAGCACATAAACTACGAGGGGGAGTGAGATTACCATCATCAGTTAGAACAGAACGGTTTACACTCATGGCTTCAATCTTTGCCCAGGCTTGGTCCATCGGTATGTAGAGCAAATGTTGACCACCGGCAGCATCAAGCATGGATTTCCATGCTGGGGTCAGACCACTGTAGAACTTTCTCAGTCTTTCCCAGTCATGGAAGCCATGTTGAGGACACTTTCTGAGTAGATTGAAGAATCTTTCCTTTGCATCATACAAGGACTCGTCTGGTTTCATCTTGAATTCCGCAATTTTGGAGCGGCATTCATCCACCTTGGACTCCGGGAAGTATTTTGCTAGGAAGTTTCTGATCACATCTTCCCATGTAGACTTCTGATTTACGGGCAGTGACTTGTACCATGTTCGTGCTCCGCTTGTCAGAGAGAAGGGGAATAGCCTTAGTCGAATGGTGTTTGCGGGTACATCACGATTCTTGATCGTGTCACACAATTCTAGGAAGGTTTGCAGGTGATCATGGGGATCTTCATGACTTGCTCCGGCAAACTGGTTGCTCTGGACTAGATTGATTAGGGCTGGTTTCAGTTCAAAGTTCCTGGCCAAGAATGGAGCTTGTCCAGGAATATTCAGATATGGCTCTAAAATCGGCTGCATGTAATCAGCAGCAGCTGCTGCTTGATGATTGTTCTCAGCCCCGCCTTGGTACTGCTGTGGGTAGTAGTTCTGAGGCATGAAATAGTTCCTCGGATCATTGAAATCATTCGGATTCGGGGGATTCTGATGGGGGTTATGGTATTGCTGATTCTGTTGGTTTGGGAAATTTTGCTGATTTGGTTGGTTTTGGTTGTTTGGTGGGTTTTGGTTCGGGTTGGGAGGAGGTGCTTCGAAGTGCTGCTGCTCCATGTTTGGTGGATTCCCACCTCCTTGTATGATCTGGGGAGGGGGATCATCCAAATCATCATGATCAGCATCTTCGGGGTCTTCCTCAATGTTGTGAAGTGGGGGATTGGGTTGAATGATTGGTGGGATGTCAGGGTTTGCCATTTCGGAAATATCGCTGCTGGTGCTTGGCGAAAGTAATGCCTGTCGTTCCCGCTCCCTTCTTCGTTTAGTCTCCGCCCTAAGACGTCGAGCTGTCTTTTCTATCTCGGAATTAAACGGGATCTCGGCTGGCGTCTGCTTCCTCCTTTGCATAGAACAGCGGCTTCAGTAATGACAGTACCTGTACAATCCCCAGGTTAGAAGTGGTTCTGAAGGTGAATATTTATAATTATATATATAGGCTACTCTAGGAGCAATGAGGAATGTAATTCTCTAAATAAAACGGCGCTGCATCCTCCCCGGCAACGGCGCCATGAAACTTTTGACAAGTTTCGTTAACCCGAGCTTTTGCTAAAATTATACCAGGTTAGATTTATTAAATGAAAAGCGTTATGATTCACGGGAAAGGGTTTAGGGATATATCAAGATTATTAATCTTTTTATTACTCAAGTATGGTGCTTTGGTTTCAATTGGCGCTGTGGTCCTCTCTGTCATGAATTGTTGACAAATCTCATGGCATAGCCGGGATAGGTTGACCTTCAGCCTGTCACACTGAGGATCCCCGGCAAATATGCCATGATACTTCTCATCAATTCTTGCCATAAGAGTCCCTGCCATGAAACTTTTTGACAGACTCCCACTACATGAGTATTTTCCGAAAAATCATGGTCCTGGTTTAGTTTTTATTTAATGAAACCCATTTATGATGGCGGTGTTGTGATTAGGGATATATTCATATGTAGTCATATTTTTATTGCTCGGAGTTAAGAAACTGTGCTCCCGAAAGCGCACGGAGTCAAAAATTGCAGTAATTTATAGTAAGACCGGATCGTTCACTGGAGGATGTGCGATAGAAGCAGGTCCCACGTCGTTTTACTAGATTTTCCATTCGTATTGCTCAATAGGTTTGAAAGGTGATTAACAACTACTGACATGAATGTAAATTAGATCTAGAAAGCAGTTAAATTATTCTACAAAGCAAATAAATCTATTCTAGAAAACGGATAAGAATTATTCTAGGAATGCAGTAAACATAATCTATGAAAACAGGGAAAAGGTGCATTGTGCCAACCGTGAAATTGAGTCACAATGTAGACAGAAAGGACAGGGGGAAAAGAATGAAAATTGGACAAGGATGAGATACGGCAATGTTAAACTTCCATTTTCATACGCAGATCTTTGTTTGGGATAATTCTATCAGATAGCTAATTCTCATGCTCTCGATAAGGTTTTCCCTTTAATAGACAGGTACTTGCAATATGAGTTTACATGTTCTTAAGACCTCAAATTCTAAGATACCACGGATTCGTAACTGCCCTGGCCTGGGTATGTTACTTCATCTGTGGTGGAAAAGCAACACCCGACACATCATTTATTGAAATGCCAAGTACCACTATCATTCTCCCATGTCACACCCAAAGATTTGAATCAAGCCCTAAACCATCCCTTAACTGTCAATCCTAGTAGCAGTTACACAACTCTCAACACAACCGAGTGACCTCTAATGAAAGCGATTAAAAGAAAGCAGTAAAGAAAGCATTTAAAACCTATCACTCGGAGGTTTTGAAAATCTGACCCTGGTAGTAAAAGACAGCTCCCCTTCAGAATGAAGGAGTATGGATCAAGAATTCCCGGCCCTCAGTGAACCACTGATGTGTTCACTTCCTTCCGGGTGATTATGAGATACAAACTAATGAAACGAACTAATAAATTAGTTCGTTCCGGATGCACTCACTCAGGACTCAAAAGTAGGCTTTGGCAGAAGAAGATAGCAGTTGAAAGAAAACTCAACCCTATCTTGGAAAATAACCAAGGCCTGGATGATGTTCCTCTAAGATTATTTACTACACTGTATTTGAATCCAAGTGGACCCCATCTCGGTGTAGCACTTAATCTTACATTTCCATCAACCAGCAATTTTGGAAAATAATGGATTTGAAAATCATTCCCTGTCAGGTACTAGACTCTCAGTTAAAACACAGACCCTTTCAGTCTAGGCGAGACCTAATCGCTGAATCTGCTTCTTAATTCCCAAAATATAACCCTTGATAGAATATGAATTAGTCATAACTGAAGAATTTATCCCTTACTCAGATCCGGATTTTATAAAGAGGTTTTTGTTGGAATTTTATAAAGCAATATCTGTTTGAGATCTAGACTTCTATTGTCCAAGGGAAGGATCCCAAAATAATTACAGACCACAGTAGTATATAATATTATCATGCATAAAGATATATGGAAGTGTAAAATTAATTGACCCAAAATATAGATGCGGGTCTAGACAGAAGGTGAGACACAGAATGAAGTGGTCAAGGGACCAAAGTAATGGCAGAGTAATCGGGTGGACTGTAAACATCTACTGTCCAATTTCCCAATTACTCGGATGGAGCGAATTTTAGACAGCGTAGACCCTATAATGGTGGTGTCAACGCCAGTTGGGCCTCCACTGTCTGTGAATTCGGATAAAAACCTGCATGCTTCCCTTCTATAATGATCATCAGTTGGCATTGACTGATGCCAACTGACTCCCACTACAGATTGGAATTTGGGTTTGGAAATTAAGATAGAAAAATAAAACTGTATCTGGATGGGAGTCAGTCGAGCAGCTATTATAACCCCGGATGGGCGAACCGCCAAGGCTTCCACTGACATCCATCCAGACCATGCAAAATAACAATTAGTAACTAATACCCAGAATACGAGCTAGTTATCCATGAGGGAGTACCCGCCAACATTATTCTGATGTATTCTTTACTAATGGTTCCACACAACACACAAAGACAAAACAAGAAACAAAGAAAGATCCATTGTATGAGAGACATTGGTTTCTCATGCAAGGTTGTGGATTGGGTCCACAATTGATGGTCTTAAATAATCCTTCCTACCATAATTAATTACAGTCCAGATTATCTGTTTAAGCCATCAAGGTTTTGTTTATACAAGAATGTTTTAATGGTAATTGAACAAAGGTCCTTTAATCATGATGATTATTGAAGAGTGATTATTGCTAATCTCAATTTTTAATCATTAATGAGTCAAGGGTTCAATCAGTTAAGTGATGTAAATGGAGAATCAAAATTTGGGCAGCATAACACCCTATATTGCAATTCCAGAATGTTACATCCTAACCCGTGGGGCTATGATGTGAGTGTTGCAATATAAAATAGGGAGAGAATGAAATTTGTTTGAGATCAAATAGAGAGAGAAACCCTTGTCGCGATATCATAAATTTTGTCGCGGACCGAGGTCCGCGACATGGACATCCCGACAAGTTTTTAGAATTTTTGGCAGCATAACGCCTCTTTGTCGCTATGCAAGGTTTTGTCGCGGAACGTGGTTCCGCGACAAGGGTGTCATCGCGACAAAGTGTTTTCATAAAATTCTAAAGCATTTGAACCCTTGTCGCTATGCATGGAAATTTTGTCGCGGAACGTGGTTCCGCGACAAGGTGTTCCGCGACAAGGTGTTCAAAGATCAAGGAACATGGCATAATTTTTCTGTCTCGGAATGGGATTTTGTCGCGGAACGTGGCTCCGCGACAAGGTACTCCGCGACAAGAAGCCATGGGGACAAAATGCAAGAGTTTGGCTCCTTTGTCGCTATGCATGGACAGTTTTGTCGCGGAACGTGGCTCCGCGACAAGGTATTCCGCGACAAAGGATTTTAAATTATGGAGACAAGTGTCTTGAAACACCTTGGTCGCGGAACAGCCATTTTGTCGCGGAACGTGGCTCCGCGCCAGAAGGCGGTTGGCGCCCAAGGTGGTTCAGGACAAATGTCAGAAAAAGCAGAAATGAACAGTGGCATGCAAACAGCGTGATCTCACCCTATTTCAGATCAGAAAGCTATTCTAAGCTAAAAATAAGCAAGAAACATTCAAAATAAAGAAGAACATGCTTAAACAAAAATAACAAGGGATGGCAGAATATTAAAATAAAGCAGGAGTCCTAATCTAGGGTTTGGTCACACATCCACACAACATTATCCATAACATGCCAACAGTAAACATGAAAATAACAAAATGGGGGTCAAGTGACCCCAAAATGAAAAAGAAAGCATGAATCCATGGGGTGTGAGACCCATTTCATGATTTGGGACACAAATGATGAATGTTTTCCCATATTATTAAGTGGGTGTTGTTAATACCCATGATTTGGGTGTTACAAACCCTAAAACAAAAGTTTAGAAACCAAAACATGGTGTAAAGATGGCTATCTAAGCACTGTAAACAGTAAAACACTAAACTAAGCTAAACTAAGGGCAAAAATTAAATAATACATGAAAATAAACCTAAACTACTCTACCTAAGAGAGAACTCCTACTGCTTGCCTTCAAGAACCTCTAACAAAATTCCAACCTTCCAACAACTATTCAACCCCTAGCTCATGGGTGACACCTCATATTTATAGAAGTGTAACCCTAAGCCCATGGGCCTTGATTCTAGCCCATTGTGTCTTAAGACATCACACACATCACAGCTTTGTCTCGGAACATTAAGTTGGTCGCGGAACACACTGCATGTGGCAAGGCTTCTCGACTGGGTCTTGTGTCTCTATTTGTGCATCTTGGTCGCGGAATGGACCTTTGTCGCGGAGCCGGGCATCGCGACAAAGGTATCGCGCCAGGAGGTATTGGCTGGTCTCTTCTTCCTCAGGGCCACTTGGTCGCGGAACATGCCTTGGTCGCGGAACATGCTATCGCGCCAGGGGGTATTCCGCGACAAAGGTCTTCCTGGGCCTGCTGAATTGGGCCAGATGGGCCGAAAATATTCTTTTTGTGGGCTTTTCTATCTTTTTCCCATCTTTTTCATTCCTTTTTCTTTTTCTCCTGTTTTTGGATTTTTCTAGCATAAATATGTAATAAAATTACATATTTATGCCTTTTTCATACCAGCTTATTATTTTTACAATTATGCATAAATTAGTCCAATTCGACTGCTTTCTTACTTAATGTAAGACCGGAATGCGATCAAATGCCCGTTTAAGACACGGAAATGGATTGAAAATAATGGTCATTTTTGGCCATTATCAACTACCCTGAACAAGAATCCTAGGCTATTCCAAGAAGAACTCCCATCTTGGATTACAACTCGATCTAAAATGATATACACATAAATTACAACTCAATTCACTCAAGATCAAAACACTCTATCATCTAATCATGAAGAACACGGTTTTGACTCAAGATTGCTCTCGGTAAAGTGTATAGAAGAATGAATGAAAAGTACGAAAATCTGACTCAAAGACTCAAGTTAAAAACTTATATAGACTGAAGTCCGCCTTGGCCTTTAAGTCCATGGTGCTGGTGGGACTTGATCCTCAAAGATATAACTGCCCTGTTGTTAGTAAGTTGCATTGACACATATACAATCCTGCATGAAATGTTTAGTGCCAACAATCTCCCTCTCATTTCATGAAGAGGTTGATTTATCACATGAAGTCTCAAACCAGTATGATGAAGAACTGTTCAGAATATTAAACTCACAACAGGGTAAAAGATCAAGTCCAGCAAAATGGTGATTAAGAAGAAAGAATAACAACAGCTAAAAATAATCAATAAGCAGACTAGAAAAACAAATAATGATTAGTCAAAGAAATCTATGCATAGAAGTCCAGTCCGCAAAATAAGCTAAAAATCAGCAAGCAAGAGTATCAAGCAAAAGTATCAAAAAGTATCCGGCAGCAAGCATCCAATAGTTACAGACCCAAATATCAAAAGATTTCAGTTTAGCATGTACCCCCTCAAAATGTTGCTAATACTACCCATTAACTTCAGTCAGATAACAGATTTGTTTGAGACCATAACTCCCCCTTGATGAGTCAATCCTCCTCCTCATCATCCTCTCCAGTAGGTGGAGGATCAAATGAGCCTGGAAGCAACTTCAGCATGTTGTTGTTTTGCTTCCTGACACGGAGACCAGCAGCAATGACATTGGATACCTCCTCATTCTGTCAAAGAATGATGGTCTTGAGATGATTCACCAATGTTGTGCCAGACAGAGCAGGACCAAGGAGAATGTCATTGTGCATATTTTGTAGATCATTGGTGGGAGTGTTCTGCTTTATGGGAATGCGCTATTCTTTGGGAACTTTGATCCCATTCTTCTTCAAGAACCTTGTGATCAAAGCGGGATAGGGAAGGAGATCGTTCTTTCCAATCGATCCTCGAGTATAACCTACCATCTTAGAGAGCACAGAGAGACCAAAATTTGTCATATGAAGATATTTTTCAATACAGAACATCAATTTACCCATATGAGATGAAACTTGGCTGGCATTGGTTGTTGGAAGGATGTTGGAACTGCACAGGCGAAAGAGACAGCTAAACTTAAGAGTGAGCTGAGCAGCACGGAGTTGTCCTCGACCAAATGCAACGCTTTTGGTGTTGGATATCTCATAAGCAACTTCGGCATTAGAGTTAGGCATGTAGTTTGTCACATCATCCGGGGTGCTGTTCATCTGTACTTTTAACAACTGATTGATGACTTGGAGAAAAATATCCAGGATTTTGCCTCGGATGTAGATCTTGCCACCAAATGGGGACTCATCATCTAAGACATCTGGATGGAAATTTGCATAAAACTCTCGAACCAAAGCAGGAGAGTAGTCCTCCAGTTTAGTAGCCCAGTAGAGAAGATGGCAATCTTCCAAGTACTTTGAAAAGCCAAGTTCCTTGTAGATAGGATGTGTGAACTGCTCCTCTGGTATGAGGTCTCGATTGTTGAGTTCCTTGGCAAATTTCTGCACATCCTTGTCATAGAACTTGAAATTTAGAGCGTCTCGTACAGTCATCGGGCCGACTTTCTTTGATCGTTTCTGAGTTGTCTCGACTGCAGGTTGCTTATCCTTCCTTTTACGAGAACGAGTCATGGGGGTGCGAGCAACAGGGCGGTGTTCCGGGGTAACTTCAGGATCCGGCTCATTGTCCCTGGGTTGTTCTTGTTCACCAGTAACAGCATTGTCAGGATTATTGGAATCAAAAAGATCATCCTCATTACCTTGAGGATACTCAGTCGTGATGCCATCATCCCAGTCGACGGTGAATGTTTCCTTCTGAGGTGCTGGAAGAGCAGGCAGAGCAGGCGCAGGTAGAGCTCCGGCTGGCGGTAAGTAATCAAGAGGAAGAACTTCATTGACATTGTCATCAGCATTGCCTCCAGACGACTCTCCAACCTGGACTGTTGACGGATTTGGAATGGTTTTGCCAAGAGCTTGAAGGACAGATGACACAATTTGCACTGGATCAATGGGTGTTTCAGTATTTGTTGGAGCGGACGACTCAGGGACAGTTTCAGAGGGCGATTTGGGGGAAGAGGAAGATGCCATTGGAGAGAAAGAGCTGCACAACTAAAAACTAACAAAGCAAAAACGAGAGAAGTGCAGAGAGGATAAGTGAGACGTAGTATTTAAAGAGAGAAAAGATATGAAACGTTTAACCACGATCAACAAGAGAGAAACGGCGAAGTAATGATGACGGTTTCGGGGGATGTGAGCTGCAGGAGTGAAGAGACGGTTACTGTGGTTGCAGGGTGATGATGACATAGGTTAGACGTCGTATCAAAATCCCTCCGTATCAGAATACTTCTTTGTCTTTATCTGATTCCTCCCTCTAAGTAGCTTGGGCCTGTAAATGTTAGTATACATAGAAAAACAAAAGGCCCAAACATAATGAAATTTAATTGGTGTAGAAACTTAGGCCCAGAATTGTTCTAAGCCTATCAAACTTATCTCCCTCCATGGCTTTTGTTAGGATGTCAGCACGCTGCTCTGACGACCCTACATGTTGAATGTCACAAATGTTATCCTCAACCAAATCTCGAATGAAATGATACCTGATGTCTATATGCTTGCTCCTATTGTGAAGCACTGGATTCTTAGAAATATTTATAGCACTTGTGTTATCACACAGTACTACAAACTTCTCTTGATTCACTCCATATTCTGCTAAGGTCTGCTTCATCCACATGAGTTGGGAGCAGCAACATGTAGCAACTATGTATTCTGCTTCAGCTGTAGAAAGAGCAACTATGTTTTGTTTCCTTGAGTACCAGCTAACCAAATTGTCACCAAGATAGAAACATCCTCCTGTTGTCGATCGTTTGTCATCACAACTTCCAGCCCAGTCCGAGTCTGTGTATCCTATGAGATCCAATGATGATCTTTTAGAATACCAAATTCCAAGTCCAATGGTTCCCTTAATGTATCTCATGATTCTCTTAGCTGCCTTCAGATGTGTGTCCTTAGGTTGAGATTGAAATCTAGCACATACTCCAATATTATATGAGATATCTGGTCTGGTTGCTGTTAGGTAGAGAAGACTGTCTATCATGCTTCTGTATAGCTTTTGATCAACATCATTGCTAGAATCATTTTTGGAAAGCTTCTCATGAATACCCTGAGGTGTTCTTGCCACTTTACTATCTTCCAAATTAAACTTCTTGAGCATGTTTGCTGCATACTTCTCTTGAGATAAAAATATGCCATCTTTTCCTTGTTTAATCTGCAAATTTAGAAAGTAGTGCAATTCTCCAAGCATATTCATCTCAAACTCAGTCTTCATAGCATGTATAAATCCTTTTCTAAGTTCTTCTGAAGTAGACCCAAAAATGATATCATCAACATAGACTTGTACTACTATTATGTGCTTATCTGAATGTTCGATGAATAAAGTCTTATCCAAATTTCCTCTGGTGTAGCCATTGTTAACAAGAAACTGTGACAACCTTTCATACCAAGCACGGGTTGCTTGCTTAAGACCATATAAAGCTCCTTTGACTCTGTAAACATAATCTGGATGTTTATGATCTTCAAACCCAGCTGGTTGAGCTACATAAATTTCCTCCTTTATCCTTCCATTGAGAAAAGCAGTCTTGATGTCCATTTGGTATAATTTGAAGTCCAAGTAGCATGCACAGATAATAAGATCCTCACAGCTTCCATCCTAGCCACTGGTGCATATGTCTCTCCATAGTCCAATCCTTCAATTTGTGTGTAGCCTTGTGCTACCATCTAGCTTTATTTCTGACTATGTTTCCATGCTCATCTTTCTTGTTTATGAAAATCCATTTAGTACCAATAATGTTGATGTTGAAAGGCGGTGGTACTAACTCCCATACAGAGTTTCTTTGAAATTGAAGTAATTCGTCTTGCATGGCTGCAATCCAATATTCATCTTTGAAAGCTTCTGAGGCATTCTTTGGTTCCACCTTGGATATAAAGCGGTTCATTCCAGCTAGTTGCTTGTAATCAACTTTCTTATTTCTGGTCTGCCTTGGTGCATCTATTCCTCCTATAATATCAGAATCAGAATGATGCTTCAAAGTTCTAGGACCTTTCCTCTTATCACTATCAGTAGAGTCAAGTGGTTGTTGCTCTTCTTCAGTGTCAACCAAAGCTTCAGTTTCAGCTTCAGCTTCTACATCGGCTTCAGATGATGGTTCTTGTGATTCTTCAGTTGGTAGATCAAACATAGGAAAGTAATGTAGACCCTCTTCATCTTCAGATAATCCTTTAGATAAATAATCTTCAAATAAAACATTCACTGATTCTATGACCTTCTTACTTTCAGATAAGTAGATTCTGTAGACTCTGGAGTTGTTAGCATAGCCTAAAAACAACCCTTTTTCTGATCTAGCATCGAACTTCTTTAGCTGTTCCCTATCTCTGTAAACATGACATGGACAACCAAATGTATGAAAATATTTAACATTAGGAATTTTATCATACCATATTTGATAAGGAGTGAAGTTTGTCTTTGGTCTCAAAAGAACTCTGTTTGCAATATGACATGCTGTGTTGATTGCCTCGGCCCAAAAAGTCTTTGGAAGTGTGCTATCATGAAGCATAGACCTTGCCATCTCTTGTAAGGTCCTATTCTTCCTTTCTACAATGCCATTTTGTTGAGGAGTTTTTGGGGCTGAGAACTCTTGTGAGATTCCATGTAGCTTACAAAAATCAGTGAATTGTTGATTGTCAAACTCTCTTCCATGATCAGTTCTAATCCTTTTGATCTTCCCTTGTTTTTGGTTCATGATCTTCAGGCTTATTGATTCAAAATACTCGAAGGCTTCATCTTTGGATCTGAGAAAACAAACAAAAGTGAATCTAGAAAAATCATCAACTATCACAAGTACATACCTTTTGCTATTAAGACTTTTAACTTCCAATGGACCCATCAAGTCCATATGAATAAGTTCAAGACAATGATTAGTGATAATATCATCAACTCGTGTGTGTTGAGCCTTAGTTTGTTTCCCTTTTGAACATCCTTCACAGACAATCTTGGAGTTATTCTGTAGTTTAGGTAGCCCTTTGACAGCTCCTGAAATGCTTAACTTGTAAAGAGTTTGGTAGTTTAGATGTGCCATCCTTTTGTGCCAAAGGCTTGTAAGATCTTCTTTTAAAATCAAAGCCCTGTCTACTGTTTCCTTCAAAATGTAACAATTATTAGTACACCTTTTACCTGACATAATACACTTACAGTCTTTAAACACATAACAAGTATTCATGTGAAATAGCACTAAGGATTTTTCATCACATAATTGGCTTATGGAAATCAAGTTGGTAGTTAATCCTTGAACAAAATAAACTTTAGAGAGATTGGAAAGAACCCCCTTATCAATTTTACCATAACCAGTGATTTTGCTTTTGGCACCATCACCATACATCATCTCTCCAAAATCTTGTTCTGTGAAGTTTTGAAGAATGTTCTTGGTTCCAGTCATATGCCTGGAGCATCCAGAATCAAAATACCACAAGGTGTTCTTCTGGTGTGCCTGCAATGATACAACAACAAGACCAACAGATTGTTTGTTAGAGTATTTAGGTATCCAGGCCTTACGAATCTGGATTTTCTTCTGTAGTTCTGACGACGGCCAGACAACAGGTTTTCCATTCAATAGGTCTCGAACTATCTTCAGACATGTATCAACTTGATGACCAGGTAGTCCAGAGTATATACAATCTCTTGAGTCTTGAGGTGCAAGGTTGATTTGCACTGGCACATCCTTATAAGTAGCTGCATTGCTTGACTCTTCACCAAGGTATCCTCCACTAACAAAGTTTCGCTTGGTTGATTTGAACTTGTTTAGCTTCCCTTTCTTTTTATATCCAATACCTGAAAGATCACCAGGTCTTTTGCACATAGAAAGAACTGAATCTAACTTATTTTTACCTTTTACCGTTTGAGAGAGTTCATTGCACTTGGTTTGGAGTTTTTGATTTTCTGTAGCCAATGAGGTCTTTTCATCAGAAAGTTTGGAACATTCAACTTGAAGTTCTTCAATTTTGAGCTTAACAAGCTTCAATTCCTTCTGAATTTTTATCTTCTCAACAGATAATTCATCATAAGATATTCCGAGGTCAGTCAGTTGAGTTAGCAACTTCTTGTTTTCACTGAAGGCAGTGTCATACTCAAACTTTAACTCTTCATAGGCATCAGCCAGCTTTGAATATATTTCATTGATATTACTTGCACTAACAGAATCATCTTCTTCAGTAGAATAATCTATTGGACTTGTTATACCTGTTAGAGGGGTGCAATCACGAATTTTCAAGGCTACAACATCTTCTGGATCACTCTGTTGTTCCTCTGTTGCCTCAACATCGGATTCTCCATCACTGAGAGTAGCTTGATATGTTTTTCCTTCTTTTCTTTTGGCAGTGGGACATTCCTTTTTGACATGTCCTTTGCCTCCACATTCATAGCATACAATAGAGGAGAATTTGTCAAACTTCTCTGGCTCCTTGAGTTTCCTGACACTGTTGCCTTTGCCTTCATATTTCTTAGAACCCTTATTTTGTTGTTTGTCTGACGTCGAAACACCATGTGAACTGGCTTTATGAGGCTTTCCTTTCTGAAGCTGTCTTGCTCTCTTTTCTTGAAGAAATTTGGCCATTCTTCTAGTGATCAATGATAATTCTTCATCCAGATCATCATCTGAACTTCAATCTTTTCAGCCTTTAGAGCAATACTCTTCGATTTTCCTTTGTTCCTTGATTCCAGATGATTCATCTCATAGTTTTGCAAATTTCCAACCAATTCTTCCAAAGTCATCGTATTGGTCTTTTCACTCTCTTCAAGAACTGAGATCTTTCCAGAGTACTTGGATGATACCGTTCGTAGCATCTTCCGGACCAATTTCTGTTCATCAAAATGCATTCCAAGCTCTTTGAATTGATTAACCACATTTTGAAATCTCTCAAAATATGTTGAGATGTTTTCATCATCTGTCATCTCCAACCTGTCATAAAAAGATTCAACGCGATGTAAACGTGTTAGCTTAACATCTGCAGAACCCTCAAACCTGATTTCAAGGAATCTCCACATATCATGGGCGTTTTTGTAATTCTTGATCATCCTATGTTGTGCCTCCTCCATGGCTCCACTGATTGCATTCATGGCCGCATAATTTCCTTGTTTTGCTGTCCTTTCCGCTGCTGTATATTCAGCCTTTCTAGCAAGTCGAACTGTAGGCGTTGCAGTGGTTGTGGTGGCAATGGTTGAAGTGGTATCCGTAGATGTGGATGTGGTTGTACTTGCAATTGCAATGGTTTCAGTTCTAGTTGATGGTTCTCATGCTTCTTCGACTGCATCCCAGACATCCTCTCCAAGAGCTCTAAGAAAGCACTCCATTCTTGACTTCCAATAGCTATAGTTGTTTCCATCGAAGATCGGTGGACGCAGGTGCGACATTTCCCTACTCATTATGAATCTTGAATCTCCAGTAAGTCGTTTGAAGATTGGCTCTGATACCAATTGACAGTCCCTAAGAGTAGGTTATTAAAGCGTTGCTATGATCACACACACAATTGCAGTAAAGTAAAAAGACAATTGTTTGGTGACCTGGTTCGGACCTCTTGTCCTACGTCCGGGGGATTCCAATCCAGGCGAAGATCACTGAACAAAATTCGAGAACAAACACAAGACCTGGAATCAATCCTATCAACTCAATCTAGAAGCTGAAATCTCCCCCTCAACTCCTAGTCTCCCTGACTAGAATTGCAGACACAATCTTGTTGTTCCTTTAACCTGTTGACTACCCTGAACAAGAATCCTAGGCTATTCCAAGAAGAACTCCCATCTTGGATTACAACTCGATCTAAAATGATATACACATGAATTGCAACCCAATTCACTCAAGATCAAAACACTCTATCATTTAAGCATGAAGAACACGGTTTTGACTCAAGTATATCTTCTAATCGAATCTAAGATTGCTCTCGGTAAAGTGTATAGAAGAATAAATGAAAAGTATGAAAATCTGACTCAAAGACTCAAGTTAAAAACTTATATAGACTGAAGTCCGCCTTGGCCTTTAAGTCCATGGTGCTGGTTGGACTTGATCCTCAAAGATATAACTGCCCTGTTGTTAGTAAGTTGCATTGACACAGATATAATCATGTATGAAATGTTTGGTGCCAACAAGGAAGATGATGTAAATTATGAACCAAAGATATTCCTAAGAAGCAATTACACCTTCCAATAATGCAATAAAGAACGTGTCGAACAAATACTGAAGTAAAGAAAATCGAAGACGTAATTAATAATAAAATTTTAATTATGATAATAATAATAAAAAAAAATTCAAATAAAAGGACAATAGATGGATATGGTCAGTTGGTCACACGTAATACAGATAGCTTAAAGAAACCTAACTCGCAAAATTTTATAGATTATTGACACATCAAATCTATAATTAAAAACTTAATTGCATCACATATGAATAGTCAATGTCTTAATAATTGTATAATAACTTATCTAACCACATTTTTATTTTGACCACATAGGATTCCACTTAGCTTCCCTCAATTTGTCTTGTATTCTATCTTATCTCACCAGCTCCTATCTAATTTGTTATTTGTATTTGTGTTGTCTAATCTCTATCTTATTCACTAACATCTTATGGCTAATGGATTTAAATAGAGAATAATATGGTATTAATAAATGTAATTATTGGCTGTGATTGGAATTTGAATTTTAGCAACACTAAAGGCAAATAACATTCACTACAAGAAAAATGAGGATTACCGACCCCAATTACCGACCACAAAGTGCGGGTCGGATTTACCGACCCCAGCACCGACCCCAGCTGGGGTCGGTAATTTTTATGACCGTTATGGGGTCCCCCTGTGGTTGGCAACCAAATCACCGACCACAGGTTTTGTGGTCGGTGATACCGACCCCATTACCGACCCCAATTGGGGTCGGTAATCTAGGGATTAAAATACCCAAATCGGGGAGACCAGAATCAGTCGAAAACACAACTCCCTCCTCCTCCCTTCTCTCGACGGCGACCCCAGACGCCCAGCCGACCACCGCCAGCGCGCCACCGGCCGTCGACGCCTGTCCCCGACCACCGCCCCGCCGCCTCCACCCGCCGCCTCAGTTTCTCCGCCGGGGAGAGCATCCACCGAGGCCTTTCGAGGCTTCGGTTTCCAAGTGATTTTCCACCCGAAACATCCTCTTCATTCCATTCGTGTAGTAATCGAAGGTACTCGATTGGCTATTTCTTCATTTTTAATCCATTCGTTTGTTGTTATTTTTGGATTGTTTGAAGATGTGCTTTGTTTTTTGGCTTGGTAGATCCTTCTATATTATTTGGCTTGGTAGATCCTTTTTTGGATTGTTTGGAGACGCTTCTGGGATTCGGCGGCCTTTAAGGAGAAGTCAAAACGGGGAAAGTTGAACCGACGCCGGGGACAGGAGGATGCACCGGCTCTCCCCACACATACAGCGGGCACGAAGTCTCATCTGGCCACTGCCGATAAGCTGGTATGTTTCTCTTTAACATTCTTCACATATTTGTACAAAATGAAGACTTATATTGTGCAAATTTTGTGCAGTCTGCTGATCGTAGCAGGCCTATCCATCTTCACGAGCTTCATGAGCACACACATACGAGGGGACACGAAAAGGATAATTGGGTCACGCCGACTTCAGAGCGACTTCATGTATATCTACTAATGATCGATTAAAATATAGTCTCAATTCAACACGTTGACACTAAATTGCACCTTATCTTCTTCCACTTGTATTGCAGGACCAATTCAATGCTGTCTCTACACAGTTGTCACAGAATCCAGCCATTGGGTCTACTTCGACCCGAATGACGTGTTCGTCGATGTTGCGGGTGGCCCCGACAGAAGTGGGGAACATTTATGGCATAGGCTCGATGGCTAGAGCGATTAGGCGGCCAAGCACTGTTGATTCCACACCTCCTCCCCCATCTGGGTATGTCACACAGGAGCAGTTCGATGCTGCACTTGAGAGGATTGAGCGGCTGTCACAGGAGCATATGAGCATGGCCGAGCAGCTGGAGCGGGTACTTGGAGTGCGGAGGCCTCGTTCCCCAGACGACGGAGATGGAGATGATGGCTTGGGTGGAGGTGGCCTAGGTGTTCACTGATGACATTTTATGTTTGGTTAGTATGATGCTTTTGTCTATATTACAAATGTTAGATGTGGATAGACCATTTGGACTTGTGTTTATTGATGTTGGGATGAATGGATTTTGGTAGACTTGCATTTGGACTTTGTTGGAGAACTTGTTAATACTTGTTTTGTTATATTCAATGTTGGATGTTTGAATTGAGGATTTGGTTAATAGTATTTGATATGTTTGTGTAAGAATGGAAGAGTTGAGGAGTATATAAGTTGTAGTTGTTTGAAGATTTGTAATGTAGTGGATGTGGTATTGGATGTCTTATTGTTTTGTTGGTATTGATTGATTTGTGGCAGCAGGGATGACTGTCAAAACAGCCATTTCTGGTCACAAATTCAGTTGGGTACCGACCCCATTACCGACCCCAATTGGGGTCGGTAATCCCTGGACCAAGAGGTCCCAGATCCCAAAATACCGACCCTATATGGGGTCGGTAAATTTACCGACCAAAAGTTGGTCGGTAAATGGGTCGGTACGCTACCGACCCGACGAAAATTTGGTCGGTCTTGGATCACCTACCAAGAAATTACCGACCCCACTTTGGGGTCGGTAATGGGGTCGGCAAACGGCTGGGCGACCCGTCTCCGCCTGTTACCGACCCCAATTTGGGGTCGGTAAACGCCTTTTTTCTTGTAGTGATTATACTCCCTCACTCCTATATTTAACTTTTCTTGTTTGATTTTTGCATACAAATAATGCACTTTTTCAATTGTTAATATCTCAACATATGTACAATAGAAAACTTATGTAAATTATATATTCTGAAACTACATGATCATACGATTCTAATAAGATCCAATAGAATATTTTTTTTACATATATACTTACAATAAAATTGAGTCAAACCGAACAATATACAGTATCAAAAAGTCAAATTAAACAAGACATGTTAACCAATACGGAGGGAGTAATACTTTAAAATTTTGCTGTGGAGCTTGGAATAGGGAAAGAAACGTTTTGTTGCTCCATTATAAACTCCAATGTATTGTTGTTGTGCTGGAATGAGATTGGACGCAGGGAACCTTACTTTTTTGGTATTATTCATTAATAATTTGATAATAAATATTTAGCCTTCCATTACAACCACGATTAAGGGATTATTAATATATTTTTCAAAAAAGGTTTAATTGTTACTAGTGTGATACGCAGACCCTTCGGACTGTCTGATAAAGAAAGCAGAATTCGATCCCGAAGCAGATAAATCCACACTCATCATGTAAGAGTTGAATTCCAGCCGGTATGGCCTGTAATATAGCACAGCGTAGGGATGATATATTATGAATGACCATAAGCAATGTTGAGAACGTTCAGCCTCGGCAGAGGGGTTATGCATATCGATACCTGAGAACAACCACCAGTTCATGGCAATATGCATCGACAAAGAAACTACTTATGTCTTTCACTGGAGCTACTTGCTCGATCTGCTCCTTCCAAAACGTGACATACTCATCGTCGTAAATAGTTTCACATGTAGTGTAGTGAGACAAAATGAAAATATAAAGAAATTGGTAAGATGGATAACATAACAGCATCGTGATAAAAAGAAATAAGCATCGGGAGTTTGTTAATGCATCATTTATGAATAAAGTTTGGAACCCATAAACCATTTGTGAGTAACACATAACCAAAATCACATCTTAGGGTCTGTTCTGCACGGAGTTTTTGGGAGCTTTTGGTAGCTTTAGCTTTTATTTTAAAACAAAAGTCCCGTTCTGCACACTAGCTTTTGGGAGCTTTTGGGAGCTTTTGGAAGCTTCTTTTTAGAAGCTACTTGTAGTAGCGTTAAAAAATAAGCTAGGAGCTTATTTTTGAGCAATCACAATTTTAACCCAATAACCAACCCACTACCCAATACTCTACATAAATATTTGTCCTTTCATGTCATTTCATACATTTTTTCACAGCTACAGCTAGTTGTATAAAACACTTAAATAGAACTGACAACTACATATCTAGCATAAACTATGCACGAAAGCAGCATATAAAAATTGGGGAAGTGAAAATGCATATGTTGAAATTATGCATAGTCCGCGAGGCACAAGACTGTACATACTCAACATGAGATTAGGCATACTCAACATCATCCATGTGTTAACCAGAATGGAATAACAATTAATTAGTAGTGAGTGAAATAGCATGTAAACCTAAAAAGTTCTCTTTTTTTTTTTTTTTTTTTTTTTGTATAAAACGACATATATCCAAGCACTTGATGACTTTCAAAATAGCATGAAGAGTTGAAAATTCCATCAACTATGGCATTTAATATATCACAGTGCATGGCAAGGGAAAAAAAAAGGGAAGAAGAAGAAAAAAAAGAATTCACACACCTGGATTATCAGAATCGTAAACACCATAGCACTTTATAACAATCAGAACAACACATGGAGATAAATTTTGAGCATGTATGACATAGTGCTAAAGAACTCAATGGACTTTACCCCTCAATTCGCCATAACATCTTCTAAAGAGTTGCCTTCACGAAGGATGTGAAACGACTAAAGTCTTGGGCGTTGAGTTAATATGAACACTTTGAAATAGTTAACATATTTAAAAAAAAAATCCATATTATTATGTCATAGATATGTCACTGTTCATCCTAATTAATCAAACTGATCAAACCCACTAACCTAAAGTTATACTCCCATGTTTCTTTGCATAATAGAATGGCTTCCTACATGTATTTCATGTCCAATGGTAGAACAAAATTTGATTGTGAAACCCGCGTCCACTCAGGGCATCTTTGCTCCAGTTTCTATAGGATAAGTAACTAAAGTAAATGGTGGAAGAAAAAACAAGAAAAGCAATAGTCTATAATGATGATGATGATGATGATGATGACCAATGTTAAAACAACACTATAACAACTATGACAAATAATAATAATTGATGATAATGGTAATATAATAATGAGGAAGGTTAGTTCAGTAGTTGGGTGACTATGAGTGATGAACATACACAGACAATCCATAGTTTTGTTTGTATGTAATGTAATGTAAGCTCAAAATTGTCAATAGCTGCGGCGCCTGTCACATGTCCGAAGCATGATTTTGCTTCAAACAAAATATAATAACTAAAATAAAATAGGGAAGAGATAAGTTTTGGGCCAATATTCAATGTATAAATATTTGTGATTCTAGAGGCTTCTAAAAGCTCCATTTGGAGTTTACTAATGCCATCAAGAAATTAAACAAATTAAATTAGTTTTGTACCATTAAATAGTCGGTGAGCTTTGTGGTTGGAAGTGGGATAGACGATGATGGATAATCACTTTTGCAAATACAACTTTTTTTCTTTCTCTATATTTAAGGAATTATAATCACCCGTAAAATTATTAACTAATTAAAAGATAATTTGGGAGGCATGGAATATGTTAGTGATTAACAAATTATAGGAGCAGGTTGCGAGGATTGTGGGATCTGATTATCGCATAATTTACTTCGCAATCTGCTGTAAGTTAGCAAATCCCAGTCCGGTTTTG
>JAOANR010000012.1:18631436-18664084 GCA_030278955.1 Hygrophila difformis | reverse complement strand
TTAATCCTAAGGGGAAAATATTTTTGGGTTTGGATTTCAAACGAAGGCCAAAAATTTGGGTTTTTCTAGGTGCCTCGATCATATGCTCGATTTCGGGAATATGGCATGGTCCTTGAATCGGTCCCAATCGCAAGTTCTAGTTTCCTTTAATCAAAATGATTCACACATCAAAGAAAATGAATGAGTAGAAGTGACTCATGGCTCAAATCTCACAAGGTTGGGTTGATTCATGTCATACAATATTCTCAAATTTAATCAAAGCTTAATTCTAACAATTTATTCAATCGAGATCTCTAAAATGCAGATTTATTACCCAATAAGCTGATCGCATCATTAAATTTTTATAGCTCAAAACCTCAGGAATTCATTTCATGCATGTCTTCAATTATATTATCCCAATTTGAAAGTTTGAAAATTTAATCATAAGCCTAAATTCAACCTGTGAATTTAGAGCAAGTTTATGCATATTTTTGCTGGTTATTTAATTGAAAGCAGTAAAGAGGCACTGCTGACATACTGAGTATGTCAACAGCATATTTTTGGTCTGACAGTCACTTATTCATCTCGGACTGTGCAGACATCTTTTAAAGGAAAGCAGTAAAGAATTGTTCAGTGGTCTCAAAAACTGAGTTCCAATTTAGGGAAAGCAAATAAATACAACCGAAGCAAGGGATTCTCGTGCAGTTAATGCAAACCTGCACACACAAAAGGAGGAAATCCCTTGCAAATACCACTACTAGTGCAGAATTAAGAGAAAGCAGGGTAAAAGCGGATTCATACTTCTTCCTTTCAGAACATGTACCTAGCCCAGTGGAGATAGCTGGATAGCTCACACCGCAGACACCAATCATTGGGATCTGTTATGGCCTCGTGATCCCTGGGGCAGTAAACTCTGCCTTCCTGATCAGCCCATAGGAATGGGGTGTCTGGTTGGTCAAACATCCATTCGAGGACATTGACGGATGTGTCTCGGAAGACTGACCAACTTGTCACCATCCTGTCAATCATCCTGATTCCCTGCTCAACCTGCCCTGCGTCCTCCTTGCTCATGAGCATTAACCCGTAGGCGAAGATTGTCGCTTTATGATTGTCCTCAATCCCCAGGCGTAGCAGTTCATAGGCTTGCTCTTCTTTCTCTTCTGCGAATGCCATCATTGCTGGAATGATTTGGAGATTGTGGTTTCCAGCCTGGTCGCATGTCCGAAGGAATCTCCGCTTCTCCCAACGATAGTACTCCCGCCCTCTCTTTATAGTGGATGAGTTGACCTCGCATCGTTTGTAGACGATGGAGAGGTTCCCGGCATCCCTGAATTTCTTGCAGGTTCGCTGTGCCTTGAAGACTTCACTGATGTCATCCTCTCCTATACGAGAGAGGATTTCACCCAGGAGTTCGAGGGGTAAGTCCAGCAGATGGGTTTCTTCGGGTGCAGGGTCTGGGTTTGGAAGATTGTTCCTGAAAAGATAAGAAGTGATGAATCCAATTTTTATGTAATTTTCGGAAATTTTTCAAGTTCAGAAACCAACATCCTCACATTTAGAGCTTTGCTCTAGATGTGAGATTATTAAATTTCTGGCTTGAAGTTTAATTTAAAGCAGATGTAAATAATATTTGGTTTTAAATGGGCTAAAGAGCCCAAAATAAAATAAAATTGGCCATTGGGCCTAAAATCTTTTTAATGGGCCATAAGGCCCAAAAATTTCCAGTTTATTAAACAAGTCCGAGACACTTGTTGGAAGTGGAATGAGATGGATAGATGGAAATGGCATGCTCGAATATTGGAATGTGCAATGGAGATGTGGCGGAACGGATCTGCTGTTTCTGGATAGCTTGGACTGGTTGGACAGTTAAAGCAACCAAAAATTTGCAAACACTGTTTTTAATTTTAAAAATGGTTGACTTGTTTTATTTAACAAAGGTGGGATGTGAGTGGTCCCATTTTGGATTTTTGAAAAGGATAGCAGTTGGGTGACAAAATACTGCTATCTTACTCACACTAGTGTTCCATTGGGAACAAAAACTCAAGTCAAACATTAAACAAAAATAACTCTTTTTGTCTTTTTCTAAAAGGTTGCTTTTATTAAAAGTGGAAGCTTCCTATTGGGTGTTTGTACTATGTTTCCATAAACAAACAAACATTTATTCCCATGAGATTTCTAACATGAGAACAAATGTGCCCAAAAGGATCTTACCTCTTTTATTACACCAAAAATAACACTGCACATCACATCAAGATCAATCAAACCAATAACATCAAGATATTCAAAACAATACCCAAATGTTCATCAGTTTGTTCTTTCCAGTTTTAAACTTCAAAAACTTATCCATTATCAGTTCTAACGCCATTAGTCAGTTTCAAAATGGGGTTTCAATGTTTTAAAACAGTGCTCATAACCGAGGGCACTCAAAAATTTCTAAGGTTAAAAGCACATATTAACCACACCACACCAAGAACACAACAAAATGAAAAACGAAACAAAACAAAGCAAAAAGAAACGGGTCCGAATGGGTGCTATGAACATGGCGAAAACAGGGTTTTACCCTCTCCTCCTTGGCTCGGGTCTAGGCACGGGTCCAAGGTTGGGAAGGAGTCCATGAAATCGGTCCATAGTTTCCCCTTGAAAATGGAATGCTAAGGTGCGAAGAACACGTGGTGTTCGTTCGGATGAGAGGAAAATGGGGTAAAGAAGATGAAGAAACTGAAAGAAGTTGAAATGACAGGAGGAAGGTGAAGAGAAACTGGAGGGGGTGGGGGGGTATAAATACTTGAACTTTTGTCGCGGAATCCGAGACTTTGTCGCGGAACACGGTTCCGCGACAAGGCATAGCGACATGAGAGAGGTCGCGGAATTAAGGGTTGGTCGCGGAGTCATGCTCCGCGACAAGGCCATCGCGACAAAGTTCAGTATGGAGACAGTCAACGCAAATCGTGTCGCGGAGCAGGGCTTGGTCGCGGAGTCATGCTCCGCGACAAGGTGCATCGCGACAAGATGTGGGGAAGGGTTAAGAAGGAGAAGGGATTTTGTCGCGGAATAGGGCCTGGTCGCGATGCATGACATCGCGACAAAGGTCCTTCCGCGACAAGGGATTTTGAATTTTCAAATTTTCTTGGACTGGGCCCGAGTGTGGTATTGGGCCTGCGTCCATTTTATTTGATTTGGGCTGAATGAATTCAGTCCAAGTAAATTCAAAATGCTGGGCTGAAAATTGAATAATCCACTTGCATAAAATTAGGCTGGGTTAGTTCCATTTTATCTGTGAATTTTATTTCGGGTATTGAATTTCTTCAATCCCCGAGATCATTTTCTCAGATTTATAGAACTAATCCAACCAAGAACCTGGTTTTTCCATGTTACTCTTATCTGCTCCGTCTTTTTGGTGGTTCCGAACTTCTGCAAGATAGATGAATGAAATGCATTAGATTTTCTCCAAATATCAACATCCTCACATTTAGAGTCTTAGTACTCTAAATGTTTAATTGATCTTTAGGTACTTTCTTGCCATGAAATAAATACTGTAAATATATACTATATATATATATATATGTAAACTGAAATTTTTGTGTTTTTAAATGCTGTTTCTTATTTAGTGTAAGCCGGGTCTGCCACTGCTTGGCTTTCTTTCTCCGGATCGAACTGTCCAAGGTACTCTTTTAATCGTTGTCCATTCACCACTATATCGCCCCTGCCAGTTCGAATCCTGACAGCTCCATTTTTGAACACCTCTAGTACTTCATGTGGTCCTTCCCATCTAGATTTGAGCTTTCCGGGGAACAGCTTCAACCTAGTATTGAACAATAACACATGTTGACCAACATAAAAATACTTAGGTTTGATCCGGCGATCGTGCAACTTCTGGGTCCGCTCCTTGTAAATTCGAGAGCTTTCATAAGCTTGCGCTCGTATTTCCTCAATTTCATTGAGGTCCAACTTACGTTTGCTCTGAGCAACTTTCGGATCGAAGTTAAGCGTTTTAACGGCCCAGTAAGCTTTATGCTCTAGCTCTACAGGCAAATGACAGGCTTTTCCGAAGACCAGCCTATATGGAGACATCCCGATGGGAGTCTTATATGCTGTGCGGTATGCCCATAGAGCATCATTGAGTTTACGTGCCCAATCCTTACGGGTTATCCCGACAGTGTCTTCGAGTATGTGTTTGATTTCGCGATTGGATACTTCGACTTGACCACTAGTCTGAGGATGGTAAGGCGTGCCTATCTTATGGAGGATCCCATTTTTACTCATTAAAGTTTCAAAACCTTTATTAATAAAGTGTGTTCCTCCATCAGATATCACCACCCTAGGTACGCCAAATCGACTGAAAATGTTGTTCTTGAGGAACTTGATGACTTGGCTACCATCATTGGTCGGTAATGCGACAGCCTCGACCCATTTGGATACGTAATCGACAGCTACCAAGATATAGTAGTTTCCACCAGATGGTGGGAACGGTCCCATGAAGTCGATGCCCCATACATCAAAGATCTCAAGTGTGAGAATCCCCTTTTGAGGCATCTCATCCCTCTTGGAGATGTTTCCTAATCTTTGGCATCTGTCACAGCCCTTAACAAATGTCCTGCAATCCTCATAGATGTGAGGCCAATAAAATCCACATTCGAGGACCTTGTGGGCCGTTCGAGCGGGACCATGGTGACCTCCATATTCTGATTCATGGCATTTTCTGACAATTTGATAAGCTTCATGCTCAGTCACACATCGCCTGATTATTAAATCAGGGCAGTGTTTGAAGAGATAAGGTTCTTCCCAGAAGTAACTTAATACATCTCGTTTGAACTTATTCCTCTGATGATAGTTCGAAAACTGGGGGGTTACTCCGCATGCCAAGAAGTTAGCGATGTCGGAAAACCATGGACAAGCTTGATTATGCAGATGCAACGCGAACAACTGTTCGTCCGGGAAATCTTCGTTGACGGCTTTTTCCTTTTTATCATTATCTAATCGAGATAAGTGGTCAGCAGCACCATTATCTCGACCTCGCCTATCTTTTATTATGATGTCGAATTCTTGCAACAGAAGTACCCACCTGATTAATCGAGGTTTTGCATCTTGTTTGCTAAACAAGTATCTCAATGCTGTATGATCCGTGTATACTATGGTCTTCGTACCTATTAGGTACTGTCTGAACTTGTCAAACGCAAAGACTACAGCATACATCTCTTTCTCCGTTGTGGTGTAGTTGACTTGGGCCTCATTCAGGGCGTGACTTGCGTAATGAATTACGCAATGTCTCCCATCCTTATATTGTCCAAGAACTGCGCCTACGGCGAGACCACTAGCATCGCACATTACCTCGAAAGGTATTGACCAATCGGGTGGTTGCACTATCGGTGCAGAAACCAACATCTTCTTGAGCGTGTCAAAGGCTTGGACACACGCTTCATTTATTAAGAAAGGATTTTCTTTACAAAGCAGATTAGTGAGCGGCTTGGCAATTTTAGAGAAATCCTTAATGAATCGCCGGTAAAAACCGGCATGCCCTAAGAAGCTCCTAACTGATTTGATCGAGTTAGGAAGAGGGAGATTGGAAATGATGGAAACTTTGGCTGGATCAACTTCAATGCCTGCACGAGAAATGCGATGACCTAACACTATGCCCTCAGTGACCATAAAATGGCACTTTTCCCAATTTAAAACCAAGTTAGTGTCCTCACACCTCTTTAAAATCTTAGCAAGATTGGTCAAACAATCTTCGAACGTATCTCCATATACAGAGAAGTCATCCATAAAGACCTCAATGCATTTTTCGATAAATTCAGAGAAAATAGACATCATGCATCTTTGAAAAGTAGCAGGTGCATTGCACAAACCAAAAGGCATCCGTCGATAGGCAAAAGTGCCGTACGGGCAAGTAAAAGTGGTTTTATCATGGTCTTCACTGGAAATAACAATCTGATTATAACCAGAATAACCATCCAAAAAGCAATAAAACTCTCTCCCTGCCAACCTCTCAAGCATCTGATCAATGAATGGCAATGGAAAATGGTCCTTGCGTGTGGCCTCATTCAGCTTCCGGTAGTCGATACAAACTCTCCATCCGGTCACTGGCCTGGTTGCAACCTCTTCTCCTTGCTCATTCTTGGTTATGCACATCCCTCCTCGTTTGGGTACGACCTGCACTGGGCTAACCCATTTGCTATCAGAGATAGGATAGATTATACCAGCATCTAAGAGCTTGATAACTTCTTTCCTTACCACTTCCTGCATAAGGGGGTTCAATCGCCTCTGAGGTTGACGGGAGGGTTTAAACTCTTCTTCCATTAGAATCCTGTGCATGCAAATAGAAGGGCTTATTCCTTTTATATCAGAAATGGTCCAACCTATTGCATGTACATGTTTCTTAAGAACGACCACCAGAGCCTTTTCTTGCTCTTGGGAGAGCTTAGCCGAAACAATCACGGGTAACTTTTTATGTTCTGCGAGAAACGCGTACTTGAGATGATCGGGTAATGTTTTAAGTTCAAGCTCTGGTGGACATTCAACGGAAGGGAGTAGTTTGCGAGAAATGGGTAGTGGGAGAACAGATTTACCTTCGGGATCCTGCATCAGTACAGGATCCTCTTCTTCCTCTTGGTTGGTGTCATCATGGAAGTCGATGCCGTCAAATTCCTCCAAATCCCCTGTTTCGGGATCGGCGAAGTGAACGGCTTTGCATCCTTTGTGCTCCACGCCAGCAGGCTTCAGTACCTGCTTTGATGATTCATCCAGCATCATTTCACAATCAAGTTCAGAGTCTAGCTCTTCCCTAACTATTACATTTTCAAATGAAAAACAAGAACTGTCATTCGGAAATTTCTGCAATTTCTCCATATCAAAGATGATCTCCTCGCCATCGACCCTTAAGGTGACTTTTCCGGATTTAGCGTCAATCAGTGCACCACCAGTGGCTAGAAATGGGCGTCCAAGGATAAGCGGCATTTCAGAATCCTCTTCAATGTCGAGGACGATGAAGTCGACCGGGAAAAGAACCTGTCTGGTTTTAACCACAACATCCTTGAGGATTCCTACGGGCTGGGTGATCGATCTGTCTGCAAGTTGCAGTCTCATCTTGACCGGTTGAATTTCTCCAAGCTTAAGGCGAACAGCCATAGCTAGTGGCATCACATTGATGCTTGATCCTAAATCACAAAGCCCCATACTCACTTTGGCCTTTCCGAATTGTACTGGAAGTGTGCAACATCCGGGGTCCTCTTTCTTTTCAGGCATTCTCCTCTGAACGATGGCACTGCATGTGCTGTTGAGAATAATTACCTCTTCCTGCTCAACCTGCCTTTTTCCTGAAATCAATTCTTTCAAGAACTTAGCATAGATGGGCATTTCGGAAATCATTTCTGTGAGAGGAATGGTTATCTCTACAGACTTTAATCGTTGCAGAAATTTCTTGAATTTAAGATCATGTTCTTTATTTTTAAGCCGCGCAGGATAAGGAATCCTGGGCATGTACTTGTTATTAGCAATTTTTGGTGGTGAAGGGAAGGAAGTTGTACCTTCACCTGTACCCTTATCTGTTTCAGCCTTTTCGGGCGCAGCTTCAGTCTGCATTTCGGCTGTCTCTTTTTCCGCTTCGTTCCCATTATCAGCTTCCTTACCAGCATTGTCAACAATATCATCCTCTTCGCATTCTGCTCCAGTATCTGCTCCCTTTGGTCCAGCTAGTACTCTTCCAGATTTCAAGGTTATTGCCTTGCATTGCGGGTTCTTTTCCGCAGTACTAGGCAACGTTCCTTTGTCCCTTTTCTGCATCTCATTAGCCATCTGTGTAACTTGGGTCTCCACATTTCTGATGGAGGCCTGCAGTTGATTGTTGATCTCTTTCTGACTAGTGATGAAATCAGTCATCAGATTCTCAAGCCTTGAAGGAGGCTTTTGATTCTGATTCTGATTTTGATGCTGATTCTGATTCCACTGGCCTTGGTTTGGGACAAACTGAGGCTGGAAACTCTGATTGGGCTGAAAGTTCTGGAAATTCTGAGGCGGCCTCTGCTGGATCTGAGGTTGGAAACCTGGATTCTGAAAATGTTGCCCCCTGTTCTGATTGAATCCCTGATTCTGTTGAGGGTTGAACTGCTGTTGCTATGGCTTGTTCAAGAGATGTGAGTTCAAGGCGTTGTTGTTTGAATAGGACAAGTTCGGGTGTCTATTTGGAAAGGCTCCTGCATAGTTACAGCTCTCAGCTGTGACTTGCTCGCATGTGTCAGTTGCATGAGCGCCTTGACACAGTCCACAGATCACATCAGTTTGCTGTCCCTGCGCAGAACTTCCAACTCCTTGATTTACAGACAACGCTGCCACTTGCTCTTGAAGCTTTTCAATGTCTGACTTCTCTACTGTACCTACAGCACATAAACTACGAGGGGGAGTGAGATTACCATCATCAGTTAGAACAGAACGGTTTACACTCATGGCTTCAATCTTTGCCCAGGCTTGGTCCATCGGTATGTAGAGCAAATGTTGACCACCGGCAGCATCAAGCATGGATTTCCATGCTGGGGTCAGACCACTGTAGAACTTTCTCAGTCTTTCCCAGTCATGGAAGCCATGTTGAGGACACTTTCTGAGTAGATTGAAGAATCTTTCCTTTGCATCATACAAGGACTCGTCTGGTTTCATCTTGAATTCCGCAATTTTGGAGCGGCATTCATCCACCTTGGACTCCGGGAAGTATTTTGCTAGGAAGTTTCTGATCACATCTTCCCATGTAGACTTCTGATTTACGGGCAGTGACTTGTACCATGTTCGTGCTCCGCTTGTCAGAGAGAAGGGGAATAGCCTTAGTCGAATGGTGTTTGCGGGTACATCACGATTCTTGATCGTGTCACACAATTCTAGGAAGGTTTGCAGGTGATCATGGGGATCTTCATGACTTGCTCCGGCAAACTGGTTGCTCTGGACTAGATTGATTAGGGCTGGTTTCAGTTCAAAGTTCCTGGCCAAGAATGGAGCTTGTCCAGGAATATTCAGATATGGCTCTAAAATCGGCTGCATGTAATCAGCAGCAGCTGCTGCTTGATGATTGTTCTCAGCCCCGCCTTGGTACTGCTGTGGGTAGTAGTTCTGAGGCATGAAATAGTTCCTCGGATCATTGAAATCATTCGGATTCGGGGGATTCTGATGGGGGTTATGGTATTGCTGATTCTGTTGGTTTGGGAAATTTTGCTGATTTGGTTGGTTTTGGTTGTTTGGTGGGTTTTGGTTCGGGTTGGGAGGAGGTGCTTCGAAGTGCTGCTGCTCCATGTTTGGTGGATTCCCACCTCCTTGTATGATCTGGGGAGGGGGATCATCCAAATCATCATGATCAGCATCTTCGGGGTCTTCCTCAATGTTGTGAAGTGGGGGATTGGGTTGAATGATTGGTGGGATGTCAGGGTTTGCCATTTCGGAAATATCGCTGCTGGTGCTTGGCGAAAGTAATGCCTGTCGTTCCCGCTCCCTTCTTCGTTTAGTCTCCGCCCTAAGACGTCGAGCTGTCTTTTCTATCTCGGAATTAAACGGGATCTCGGCTGGCGTCTGCTTCCTCCTTTGCATAGAACAGCGGCTTCAGTAATGACAGTACCTGTACAATCCCCAGGTTAGAAGTGGTTCTGAAGGTGAATATTTATAATTATATATATAGGCTACTCTAGGAGCAATGAGGAATGTAATTCTCTAAATAAAACGGCGCTGCATCCTCCCCGGCAACGGCGCCATGAAACTTTTGACAAGTTTCGTTAACCCGAGCTTTTGCTAAAATTATACCAGGTTAGATTTATTAAATGAAAAGCGTTATGATTCACGGGAAAGGGTTTAGGGATATATCAAGATTATTAATCTTTTTATTACTCAAGTATGGTGCTTTGGTTTCAATTGGCGCTGTGGTCCTCTCTGTCATGAATTGTTGACAAATCTCATGGCATAGCCGGGATAGGTTGACCTTCAGCCTGTCACACTGAGGATCCCCGGCAAATATGCCATGATACTTCTCATCAATTCTTGCCATAAGAGTCCCTGCCATGAAACTTTTTGACAGACTCCCACTACATGAGTATTTTCCGAAAAATCATGGTCCTGGTTTAGTTTTTATTTAATGAAACCCATTTATGATGGCGGTGTTGTGATTAGGGATATATTCATATGTAGTCATATTTTTATTGCTCGGAGTTAAGAAACTGTGCTCCCGAAAGCGCACGGAGTCAAAAATTGCAGTAATTTATAGTAAGACCGGATCGTTCACTGGAGGATGTGCGATAGAAGCAGGTCCCACGTCGTTTTACTAGATTTTCCATTCGTATTGCTCAATAGGTTTGAAAGGTGATTAACAACTACTGACATGAATGTAAATTAGATCTAGAAAGCAGTTAAATTATTCTACAAAGCAAATAAATCTATTCTAGAAAACGGATAAGAATTATTCTAGGAATGCAGTAAACATAATCTATGAAAACAGGGAAAAGGTGCATTGTGCCAACCGTGAAATTGAGTCACAATGTAGACAGAAAGGACAGGGGGAAAAGAATGAAAATTGGACAAGGATGAGATACGGCAATGTTAAACTTCCATTTTCATACGCAGATCTTTGTTTGGGATAATTCTATCAGATAGCTAATTCTCATGCTCTCGATAAGGTTTTCCCTTTAATAGACAGGTACTTGCAATATGAGTTTACATGTTCTTAAGACCTCAAATTCTAAGATACCACGGATTCGTAACTGCCCTGGCCTGGGTATGTTACTTCATCTGTGGTGGAAAAGCAACACCCGACACATCATTTATTGAAATGCCAAGTACCACTATCATTCTCCCATGTCACACCCAAAGATTTGAATCAAGCCCTAAACCATCCCTTAACTGTCAATCCTAGTAGCAGTTACACAACTCTCAACACAACCGAGTGACCTCTAATGAAAGCGATTAAAAGAAAGCAGTAAAGAAAGCATTTAAAACCTATCACTCGGAGGTTTTGAAAATCTGACCCTGGTAGTAAAAGACAGCTCCCCTTCAGAATGAAGGAGTATGGATCAAGAATTCCCGGCCCTCAGTGAACCACTGATGTGTTCACTTCCTTCCGGGTGATTATGAGATACAAACTAATGAAACGAACTAATAAATTAGTTCGTTCCGGATGCACTCACTCAGGACTCAAAAGTAGGCTTTGGCAGAAGAAGATAGCAGTTGAAAGAAAACTCAACCCTATCTTGGAAAATAACCAAGGCCTGGATGATGTTCCTCTAAGATTATTTACTACACTGTATTTGAATCCAAGTGGACCCCATCTCGGTGTAGCACTTAATCTTACATTTCCATCAACCAGCAATTTTGGAAAATAATGGATTTGAAAATCATTCCCTGTCAGGTACTAGACTCTCAGTTAAAACACAGACCCTTTCAGTCTAGGCGAGACCTAATCGCTGAATCTGCTTCTTAATTCCCAAAATATAACCCTTGATAGAATATGAATTAGTCATAACTGAAGAATTTATCCCTTACTCAGATCCGGATTTTATAAAGAGGTTTTTGTTGGAATTTTATAAAGCAATATCTGTTTGAGATCTAGACTTCTATTGTCCAAGGGAAGGATCCCAAAATAATTACAGACCACAGTAGTATATAATATTATCATGCATAAAGATATATGGAAGTGTAAAATTAATTGACCCAAAATATAGATGCGGGTCTAGACAGAAGGTGAGACACAGAATGAAGTGGTCAAGGGACCAAAGTAATGGCAGAGTAATCGGGTGGACTGTAAACATCTACTGTCCAATTTCCCAATTACTCGGATGGAGCGAATTTTAGACAGCGTAGACCCTATAATGGTGGTGTCAACGCCAGTTGGGCCTCCACTGTCTGTGAATTCGGATAAAAACCTGCATGCTTCCCTTCTATAATGATCATCAGTTGGCATTGACTGATGCCAACTGACTCCCACTACAGATTGGAATTTGGGTTTGGAAATTAAGATAGAAAAATAAAACTGTATCTGGATGGGAGTCAGTCGAGCAGCTATTATAACCCCGGATGGGCGAACCGCCAAGGCTTCCACTGACATCCATCCAGACCATGCAAAATAACAATTAGTAACTAATACCCAGAATACGAGCTAGTTATCCATGAGGGAGTACCCGCCAACATTATTCTGATGTATTCTTTACTAATGGTTCCACACAACACACAAAGACAAAACAAGAAACAAAGAAAGATCCATTGTATGAGAGACATTGGTTTCTCATGCAAGGTTGTGGATTGGGTCCACAATTGATGGTCTTAAATAATCCTTCCTACCATAATTAATTACAGTCCAGATTATCTGTTTAAGCCATCAAGGTTTTGTTTATACAAGAATGTTTTAATGGTAATTGAACAAAGGTCCTTTAATCATGATGATTATTGAAGAGTGATTATTGCTAATCTCAATTTTTAATCATTAATGAGTCAAGGGTTCAATCAGTTAAGTGATGTAAATGGAGAATCAAAATTTGGGCAGCATAACACCCTATATTGCAATTCCAGAATGTTACATCCTAACCCGTGGGGCTATGATGTGAGTGTTGCAATATAAAATAGGGAGAGAATGAAATTTGTTTGAGATCAAATAGAGAGAGAAACCCTTGTCGCGATATCATAAATTTTGTCGCGGACCGAGGTCCGCGACATGGACATCCCGACAAGTTTTTAGAATTTTTGGCAGCATAACGCCTCTTTGTCGCTATGCAAGGTTTTGTCGCGGAACGTGGTTCCGCGACAAGGGTGTCATCGCGACAAAGTGTTTTCATAAAATTCTAAAGCATTTGAACCCTTGTCGCTATGCATGGAAATTTTGTCGCGGAACGTGGTTCCGCGACAAGGTGTTCCGCGACAAGGTGTTCAAAGATCAAGGAACATGGCATAATTTTTCTGTCTCGGAATGGGATTTTGTCGCGGAACGTGGCTCCGCGACAAGGTACTCCGCGACAAGAAGCCATGGGGACAAAATGCAAGAGTTTGGCTCCTTTGTCGCTATGCATGGACAGTTTTGTCGCGGAACGTGGCTCCGCGACAAGGTATTCCGCGACAAAGGATTTTAAATTATGGAGACAAGTGTCTTGAAACACCTTGGTCGCGGAACAGCCATTTTGTCGCGGAACGTGGCTCCGCGCCAGAAGGCGGTTGGCGCCCAAGGTGGTTCAGGACAAATGTCAGAAAAAGCAGAAATGAACAGTGGCATGCAAACAGCGTGATCTCACCCTATTTCAGATCAGAAAGCTATTCTAAGCTAAAAATAAGCAAGAAACATTCAAAATAAAGAAGAACATGCTTAAACAAAAATAACAAGGGATGGCAGAATATTAAAATAAAGCAGGAGTCCTAATCTAGGGTTTGGTCACACATCCACACAACATTATCCATAACATGCCAACAGTAAACATGAAAATAACAAAATGGGGGTCAAGTGACCCCAAAATGAAAAAGAAAGCATGAATCCATGGGGTGTGAGACCCATTTCATGATTTGGGACACAAATGATGAATGTTTTCCCATATTATTAAGTGGGTGTTGTTAATACCCATGATTTGGGTGTTACAAACCCTAAAACAAAAGTTTAGAAACCAAAACATGGTGTAAAGATGGCTATCTAAGCACTGTAAACAGTAAAACACTAAACTAAGCTAAACTAAGGGCAAAAATTAAATAATACATGAAAATAAACCTAAACTACTCTACCTAAGAGAGAACTCCTACTGCTTGCCTTCAAGAACCTCTAACAAAATTCCAACCTTCCAACAACTATTCAACCCCTAGCTCATGGGTGACACCTCATATTTATAGAAGTGTAACCCTAAGCCCATGGGCCTTGATTCTAGCCCATTGTGTCTTAAGACATCACACACATCACAGCTTTGTCTCGGAACATTAAGTTGGTCGCGGAACACACTGCATGTGGCAAGGCTTCTCGACTGGGTCTTGTGTCTCTATTTGTGCATCTTGGTCGCGGAATGGACCTTTGTCGCGGAGCCGGGCATCGCGACAAAGGTATCGCGCCAGGAGGTATTGGCTGGTCTCTTCTTCCTCAGGGCCACTTGGTCGCGGAACATGCCTTGGTCGCGGAACATGCTATCGCGCCAGGGGGTATTCCGCGACAAAGGTCTTCCTGGGCCTGCTGAATTGGGCCAGATGGGCCGAAAATATTCTTTTTGTGGGCTTTTCTATCTTTTTCCCATCTTTTTCATTCCTTTTTCTTTTTCTCCTGTTTTTGGATTTTTCTAGCATAAATATGTAATAAAATTACATATTTATGCCTTTTTCATACCAGCTTATTATTTTTACAATTATGCATAAATTAGTCCAATTCGACTGCTTTCTTACTTAATGTAAGACCGGAATGCGATCAAATGCCCGTTTAAGACACGGAAATGGATTGAAAATAATGGTCATTTTTGGCCATTATCAACTACCCTGAACAAGAATCCTAGGCTATTCCAAGAAGAACTCCCATCTTGGATTACAACTCGATCTAAAATGATATACACATAAATTACAACTCAATTCACTCAAGATCAAAACACTCTATCATCTAATCATGAAGAACACGGTTTTGACTCAAGATTGCTCTCGGTAAAGTGTATAGAAGAATGAATGAAAAGTACGAAAATCTGACTCAAAGACTCAAGTTAAAAACTTATATAGACTGAAGTCCGCCTTGGCCTTTAAGTCCATGGTGCTGGTGGGACTTGATCCTCAAAGATATAACTGCCCTGTTGTTAGTAAGTTGCATTGACACATATACAATCCTGCATGAAATGTTTAGTGCCAACAATCTCCCTCTCATTTCATGAAGAGGTTGATTTATCACATGAAGTCTCAAACCAGTATGATGAAGAACTGTTCAGAATATTAAACTCACAACAGGGTAAAAGATCAAGTCCAGCAAAATGGTGATTAAGAAGAAAGAATAACAACAGCTAAAAATAATCAATAAGCAGACTAGAAAAACAAATAATGATTAGTCAAAGAAATCTATGCATAGAAGTCCAGTCCGCAAAATAAGCTAAAAATCAGCAAGCAAGAGTATCAAGCAAAAGTATCAAAAAGTATCCGGCAGCAAGCATCCAATAGTTACAGACCCAAATATCAAAAGATTTCAGTTTAGCATGTACCCCCTCAAAATGTTGCTAATACTACCCATTAACTTCAGTCAGATAACAGATTTGTTTGAGACCATAACTCCCCCTTGATGAGTCAATCCTCCTCCTCATCATCCTCTCCAGTAGGTGGAGGATCAAATGAGCCTGGAAGCAACTTCAGCATGTTGTTGTTTTGCTTCCTGACACGGAGACCAGCAGCAATGACATTGGATACCTCCTCATTCTGTCAAAGAATGATGGTCTTGAGATGATTCACCAATGTTGTGCCAGACAGAGCAGGACCAAGGAGAATGTCATTGTGCATATTTTGTAGATCATTGGTGGGAGTGTTCTGCTTTATGGGAATGCGCTATTCTTTGGGAACTTTGATCCCATTCTTCTTCAAGAACCTTGTGATCAAAGCGGGATAGGGAAGGAGATCGTTCTTTCCAATCGATCCTCGAGTATAACCTACCATCTTAGAGAGCACAGAGAGACCAAAATTTGTCATATGAAGATATTTTTCAATACAGAACATCAATTTACCCATATGAGATGAAACTTGGCTGGCATTGGTTGTTGGAAGGATGTTGGAACTGCACAGGCGAAAGAGACAGCTAAACTTAAGAGTGAGCTGAGCAGCACGGAGTTGTCCTCGACCAAATGCAACGCTTTTGGTGTTGGATATCTCATAAGCAACTTCGGCATTAGAGTTAGGCATGTAGTTTGTCACATCATCCGGGGTGCTGTTCATCTGTACTTTTAACAACTGATTGATGACTTGGAGAAAAATATCCAGGATTTTGCCTCGGATGTAGATCTTGCCACCAAATGGGGACTCATCATCTAAGACATCTGGATGGAAATTTGCATAAAACTCTCGAACCAAAGCAGGAGAGTAGTCCTCCAGTTTAGTAGCCCAGTAGAGAAGATGGCAATCTTCCAAGTACTTTGAAAAGCCAAGTTCCTTGTAGATAGGATGTGTGAACTGCTCCTCTGGTATGAGGTCTCGATTGTTGAGTTCCTTGGCAAATTTCTGCACATCCTTGTCATAGAACTTGAAATTTAGAGCGTCTCGTACAGTCATCGGGCCGACTTTCTTTGATCGTTTCTGAGTTGTCTCGACTGCAGGTTGCTTATCCTTCCTTTTACGAGAACGAGTCATGGGGGTGCGAGCAACAGGGCGGTGTTCCGGGGTAACTTCAGGATCCGGCTCATTGTCCCTGGGTTGTTCTTGTTCACCAGTAACAGCATTGTCAGGATTATTGGAATCAAAAAGATCATCCTCATTACCTTGAGGATACTCAGTCGTGATGCCATCATCCCAGTCGACGGTGAATGTTTCCTTCTGAGGTGCTGGAAGAGCAGGCAGAGCAGGCGCAGGTAGAGCTCCGGCTGGCGGTAAGTAATCAAGAGGAAGAACTTCATTGACATTGTCATCAGCATTGCCTCCAGACGACTCTCCAACCTGGACTGTTGACGGATTTGGAATGGTTTTGCCAAGAGCTTGAAGGACAGATGACACAATTTGCACTGGATCAATGGGTGTTTCAGTATTTGTTGGAGCGGACGACTCAGGGACAGTTTCAGAGGGCGATTTGGGGGAAGAGGAAGATGCCATTGGAGAGAAAGAGCTGCACAACTAAAAACTAACAAAGCAAAAACGAGAGAAGTGCAGAGAGGATAAGTGAGACGTAGTATTTAAAGAGAGAAAAGATATGAAACGTTTAACCACGATCAACAAGAGAGAAACGGCGAAGTAATGATGACGGTTTCGGGGGATGTGAGCTGCAGGAGTGAAGAGACGGTTACTGTGGTTGCAGGGTGATGATGACATAGGTTAGACGTCGTATCAAAATCCCTCCGTATCAGAATACTTCTTTGTCTTTATCTGATTCCTCCCTCTAAGTAGCTTGGGCCTGTAAATGTTAGTATACATAGAAAAACAAAAGGCCCAAACATAATGAAATTTAATTGGTGTAGAAACTTAGGCCCAGAATTGTTCTAAGCCTATCAAACTTATCTCCCTCCATGGCTTTTGTTAGGATGTCAGCACGCTGCTCTGACGACCCTACATGTTGAATGTCACAAATGTTATCCTCAACCAAATCTCGAATGAAATGATACCTGATGTCTATATGCTTGCTCCTATTGTGAAGCACTGGATTCTTAGAAATATTTATAGCACTTGTGTTATCACACAGTACTACAAACTTCTCTTGATTCACTCCATATTCTGCTAAGGTCTGCTTCATCCACATGAGTTGGGAGCAGCAACATGTAGCAACTATGTATTCTGCTTCAGCTGTAGAAAGAGCAACTATGTTTTGTTTCCTTGAGTACCAGCTAACCAAATTGTCACCAAGATAGAAACATCCTCCTGTTGTCGATCGTTTGTCATCACAACTTCCAGCCCAGTCCGAGTCTGTGTATCCTATGAGATCCAATGATGATCTTTTAGAATACCAAATTCCAAGTCCAATGGTTCCCTTAATGTATCTCATGATTCTCTTAGCTGCCTTCAGATGTGTGTCCTTAGGTTGAGATTGAAATCTAGCACATACTCCAATATTATATGAGATATCTGGTCTGGTTGCTGTTAGGTAGAGAAGACTGTCTATCATGCTTCTGTATAGCTTTTGATCAACATCATTGCTAGAATCATTTTTGGAAAGCTTCTCATGAATACCCTGAGGTGTTCTTGCCACTTTACTATCTTCCAAATTAAACTTCTTGAGCATGTTTGCTGCATACTTCTCTTGAGATAAAAATATGCCATCTTTTCCTTGTTTAATCTGCAAATTTAGAAAGTAGTGCAATTCTCCAAGCATATTCATCTCAAACTCAGTCTTCATAGCATGTATAAATCCTTTTCTAAGTTCTTCTGAAGTAGACCCAAAAATGATATCATCAACATAGACTTGTACTACTATTATGTGCTTATCTGAATGTTCGATGAATAAAGTCTTATCCAAATTTCCTCTGGTGTAGCCATTGTTAACAAGAAACTGTGACAACCTTTCATACCAAGCACGGGTTGCTTGCTTAAGACCATATAAAGCTCCTTTGACTCTGTAAACATAATCTGGATGTTTATGATCTTCAAACCCAGCTGGTTGAGCTACATAAATTTCCTCCTTTATCCTTCCATTGAGAAAAGCAGTCTTGATGTCCATTTGGTATAATTTGAAGTCCAAGTAGCATGCACAGATAATAAGATCCTCACAGCTTCCATCCTAGCCACTGGTGCATATGTCTCTCCATAGTCCAATCCTTCAATTTGTGTGTAGCCTTGTGCTACCATCTAGCTTTATTTCTGACTATGTTTCCATGCTCATCTTTCTTGTTTATGAAAATCCATTTAGTACCAATAATGTTGATGTTGAAAGGCGGTGGTACTAACTCCCATACAGAGTTTCTTTGAAATTGAAGTAATTCGTCTTGCATGGCTGCAATCCAATATTCATCTTTGAAAGCTTCTGAGGCATTCTTTGGTTCCACCTTGGATATAAAGCGGTTCATTCCAGCTAGTTGCTTGTAATCAACTTTCTTATTTCTGGTCTGCCTTGGTGCATCTATTCCTCCTATAATATCAGAATCAGAATGATGCTTCAAAGTTCTAGGACCTTTCCTCTTATCACTATCAGTAGAGTCAAGTGGTTGTTGCTCTTCTTCAGTGTCAACCAAAGCTTCAGTTTCAGCTTCAGCTTCTACATCGGCTTCAGATGATGGTTCTTGTGATTCTTCAGTTGGTAGATCAAACATAGGAAAGTAATGTAGACCCTCTTCATCTTCAGATAATCCTTTAGATAAATAATCTTCAAATAAAACATTCACTGATTCTATGACCTTCTTACTTTCAGATAAGTAGATTCTGTAGACTCTGGAGTTGTTAGCATAGCCTAAAAACAACCCTTTTTCTGATCTAGCATCGAACTTCTTTAGCTGTTCCCTATCTCTGTAAACATGACATGGACAACCAAATGTATGAAAATATTTAACATTAGGAATTTTATCATACCATATTTGATAAGGAGTGAAGTTTGTCTTTGGTCTCAAAAGAACTCTGTTTGCAATATGACATGCTGTGTTGATTGCCTCGGCCCAAAAAGTCTTTGGAAGTGTGCTATCATGAAGCATAGACCTTGCCATCTCTTGTAAGGTCCTATTCTTCCTTTCTACAATGCCATTTTGTTGAGGAGTTTTTGGGGCTGAGAACTCTTGTGAGATTCCATGTAGCTTACAAAAATCAGTGAATTGTTGATTGTCAAACTCTCTTCCATGATCAGTTCTAATCCTTTTGATCTTCCCTTGTTTTTGGTTCATGATCTTCAGGCTTATTGATTCAAAATACTCGAAGGCTTCATCTTTGGATCTGAGAAAACAAACAAAAGTGAATCTAGAAAAATCATCAACTATCACAAGTACATACCTTTTGCTATTAAGACTTTTAACTTCCAATGGACCCATCAAGTCCATATGAATAAGTTCAAGACAATGATTAGTGATAATATCATCAACTCGTGTGTGTTGAGCCTTAGTTTGTTTCCCTTTTGAACATCCTTCACAGACAATCTTGGAGTTATTCTGTAGTTTAGGTAGCCCTTTGACAGCTCCTGAAATGCTTAACTTGTAAAGAGTTTGGTAGTTTAGATGTGCCATCCTTTTGTGCCAAAGGCTTGTAAGATCTTCTTTTAAAATCAAAGCCCTGTCTACTGTTTCCTTCAAAATGTAACAATTATTAGTACACCTTTTACCTGACATAATACACTTACAGTCTTTAAACACATAACAAGTATTCATGTGAAATAGCACTAAGGATTTTTCATCACATAATTGGCTTATGGAAATCAAGTTGGTAGTTAATCCTTGAACAAAATAAACTTTAGAGAGATTGGAAAGAACCCCCTTATCAATTTTACCATAACCAGTGATTTTGCTTTTGGCACCATCACCATACATCATCTCTCCAAAATCTTGTTCTGTGAAGTTTTGAAGAATGTTCTTGGTTCCAGTCATATGCCTGGAGCATCCAGAATCAAAATACCACAAGGTGTTCTTCTGGTGTGCCTGCAATGATACAACAACAAGACCAACAGATTGTTTGTTAGAGTATTTAGGTATCCAGGCCTTACGAATCTGGATTTTCTTCTGTAGTTCTGACGACGGCCAGACAACAGGTTTTCCATTCAATAGGTCTCGAACTATCTTCAGACATGTATCAACTTGATGACCAGGTAGTCCAGAGTATATACAATCTCTTGAGTCTTGAGGTGCAAGGTTGATTTGCACTGGCACATCCTTATAAGTAGCTGCATTGCTTGACTCTTCACCAAGGTATCCTCCACTAACAAAGTTTCGCTTGGTTGATTTGAACTTGTTTAGCTTCCCTTTCTTTTTATATCCAATACCTGAAAGATCACCAGGTCTTTTGCACATAGAAAGAACTGAATCTAACTTATTTTTACCTTTTACCGTTTGAGAGAGTTCATTGCACTTGGTTTGGAGTTTTTGATTTTCTGTAGCCAATGAGGTCTTTTCATCAGAAAGTTTGGAACATTCAACTTGAAGTTCTTCAATTTTGAGCTTAACAAGCTTCAATTCCTTCTGAATTTTGATCTTCTCAACAGATAATTCATCATAAGATATTCCGAGGTCAGTCAGTTGAGTTAGCAACTTCTTGTTTTCACTGAAGGCAGTGTCATACTCAAACTTTAACTCTTCATAGGCATCAGCCAGCTTTGAATATATTTCATTGATATTACTTGCACTAACAGAATCATCTTCTTCAGTAGAATAATCTATTGGACTTGTTATACCTGTTAGAGGGGTGCAATCACGAATTTTCAAGGCTACAACATCTTCTGGATCACTCTGTTGTTCCTCTGTTGCCTCAACATCGGATTCTCCATCACTGAGAGTAGCTTGATATGTTTTTCCTTCTTTTCTTTTGGCAGTGGGACATTCCTTTTTGACATGTCCTTTGCCTCCACATTCATAGCATACAATAGAGGAGAATTTGTCAAACTTCTCTGGCTCCTTGAGTTTCCTGACACTGTTGCCTTTGCCTTCATATTTCTTAGAACCCTTATTTTGTTGTTTGTCTGACGTCGAAACACCATGTGAACTGGCTTTATGAGGCTTTCCTTTCTGAAGCTGTCTTGCTCTCTTTTCTTGAAGAAATTTGGCCATTCTTCTAGTGATCAATGATAATTCTTCATCCAGATCATCATCTGAACTTCAATCTTTTCAGCCTTTAGAGCAATACTCTTCGATTTTCCTTTGTTCCTTGATTCCAGATGATTCATCTCATAGTTTTGCAAATTTCCAACCAATTCTTCCAAAGTCATCGTATTGGTCTTTTCACTCTCTTCAAGAACTGAGATCTTTCCAGAGTACTTGGATGATACCGTTCGTAGCATCTTCCGGACCAATTTCTGTTCATCAAAATGCATTCCAAGCTCTTTGAATTGATTAACCACATTTTGAAATCTCTCAAAATATGTTGAGATGTTTTCATCATCTGTCATCTCCAACCTGTCATAAAAAGATTCAACGCGATGTAAACGTGTTAGCTTAACATCTGCAGAACCCTCAAACCTGATTTCAAGGAATCTCCACATATCATGGGCGTTTTTGTAATTCTTGATCATCCTATGTTGTGCCTCCTCCATGGCTCCACTGATTGCATTCATGGCCGCATAATTTCCTTGTTTTGCTGTCCTTTCCGCTGCTGTATATTCAGCCTTTCTAGCAAGTCGAACTGTAGGCGTTGCAGTGGTTGTGGTGGCAATGGTTGAAGTGGTATCCGTAGATGTGGATGTGGTTGTACTTGCAATTGCAATGGTTTCAGTTCTAGTTGATGGTTCTCATGCTTCTTCGACTGCATCCCAGACATCCTCTCCAAGAGCTCTAAGAAAGCACTCCATTCTTGACTTCCAATAGCTATAGTTGTTTCCATCGAAGATCGGTGGACGCAGGTGCGACATTTCCCTACTCATTATGAATCTTGAATCTCCAGTAAGTCGTTTGAAGATTGGCTCTGATACCAATTGACAGTCCCTAAGAGTAGGTTATTAAAGCGTTGCTATGATCACACACACAATTGCAGTAAAGTAAAAAGACAATTGTTTGGTGACCTGGTTCGGACCTCTTGTCCTACGTCCGGGGGATTCCAATCCAGGCGAAGATCACTGAACAAAATTCGAGAACAAACACAAGACCTGGAATCAATCCTATCAACTCAATCTAGAAGCTGAAATCTCCCCCTCAACTCCTAGTCTCCCTGACTAGAATTGCAGACACAATCTTGTTGTTCCTTTAACCTGTTGACTACCCTGAACAAGAATCCTAGGCTATTCCAAGAAGAACTCCCATCTTGGATTACAACTCGATCTAAAATGATATACACATGAATTGCAACCCAATTCACTCAAGATCAAAACACTCTATCATTTAAGCATGAAGAACACGGTTTTGACTCAAGTATATCTTCTAATCGAATCTAAGATTGCTCTCGGTAAAGTGTATAGAAGAATAAATGAAAAGTATGAAAATCTGACTCAAAGACTCAAGTTAAAAACTTATATAGACTGAAGTCCGCCTTGGCCTTTAAGTCCATGGTGCTGGTTGGACTTGATCCTCAAAGATATAACTGCCCTGTTGTTAGTAAGTTGCATTGACACAGATATAATCATGTATGAAATGTTTGGTGCCAACAAGGAAGATGATGTAAATTATGAACCAAAGATATTCCTAAGAAGCAATTACACCTTCCAATAATGCAATAAAGAACGTGTCGAACAAATACTGAAGTAAAGAAAATCGAAGACGTAATTAATAATAAAATTTTAATTATGATAATAATAATAAAAAAAAATTCAAATAAAAGGACAATAGATGGATATGGTCAGTTGGTCACACGTAATACAGATAGCTTAAAGAAACCTAACTCGCAAAATTTTATAGATTATTGACACATCAAATCTATAATTAAAAACTTAATTGCATCACATATGAATAGTCAATGTCTTAATAATTGTATAATAACTTATCTAACCACATTTTTATTTTGACCACATAGGATTCCACTTAGCTTCCCTCAATTTGTCTTGTATTCTATCTTATCTCACCAGCTCCTATCTAATTTGTTATTTGTATTTGTGTTGTCTAATCTCTATCTTATTCACTAACATCTTATGGCTAATGGATTTAAATAGAGAATAATATGGTATTAATAAATGTAATTATTGGCTGTGATTGGAATTTGAATTTTAGCAACACTAAAGGCAAATAACATTCACTACAAGAAAAATGAGGATTACCGACCCCAATTACCGACCCACAAAGTGCGGGTCGGATTTACCGACCCCAGCACCGACCCCAGCTGGGGTCGGTAATTTTTATGACCGTTATGGGGTCCCCCTGTGGTTGGCAACCAAATCACCGACCACAGGTTTTGTGGTCGGTGATACCGACCCCATTACCGACCCCAATTGGGGTCGGTAATCTAGGGATTAAAATACCCAAATCGGGGAGACCAGAATCAGTCGAAAACACAACTCCCTCCTCCTCCCTTCTCTCGACGGCGACCCCAGACGCCCAGCCGACCACCGCCAGCGCGCCACCGGCCGTCGACGCCTGTCCCCGACCACCGCCCCGCCGCCTCCACCCGCCGCCTCAGTTTCTCCGCCGGGGAGAGCATCCACCGAGGCCTTTCGAGGCTTCGGTTTCCAAGTGATTTTCCACCCGAAACATCCTCTTCATTCCATTCGTGTAGTAATCGAAGGTACTCGATTGGCTATTTCTTCATTTTTAATCCATTCGTTTGTTGTTATTTTTGGATTGTTTGAAGATGTGCTTTGTTTTTTGGCTTGGTAGATCCTTCTATATTATTTGGCTTGGTAGATCCTTTTTTGGATTGTTTGGAGACGCTTCTGGGATTCGGCGGCCTTTAAGGAGAAGTCAAAACGGGGAAAGTTGAACCGACGCCGGGGACAGGAGGATGCACCGGCTCTCCCCACACATACAGCGGGCACGAAGTCTCATCTGGCCACTGCCGATAAGCTGGTATGTTTCTCTTTAACATTCTTCACATATTTGTACAAAATGAAGACTTATATTGTGCAAATTTTGTGCAGTCTGCTGATCGTAGCAGGCCTATCCATCTTCACGAGCTTCATGAGCACACACATACGAGGGGACACGAAAAGGATAATTGGGTCACGCCGACTTCAGAGCGACTTCATGTATATCTACTAATGATCGATTAAAATATAGTCTCAATTCAACACGTTGACACTAAATTGCACCTTATCTTCTTCCACTTGTATTGCAGGACCAATTCAATGCTGTCTCTACACAGTTGTCACAGAATCCAGCCATTGGGTCTACTTCGACCCGAATGACGTGTTCGTCGATGTTGCGGGTGGCCCCGACAGAAGTGGGGAACATTTATGGCATAGGCTCGATGGCTAGAGCGATTAGGCGGCCAAGCACTGTTGATTCCACACCTCCTCCCCCATCTGGGTATGTCACACAGGAGCAGTTCGATGCTGCACTTGAGAGGATTGAGCGGCTGTCACAGGAGCATATGAGCATGGCCGAGCAGCTGGAGCGGGTACTTGGAGTGCGGAGGCCTCGTTCCCCAGACGACGGAGATGGAGATGATGGCTTGGGTGGAGGTGGCCTAGGTGTTCACTGATGACATTTTTATGTTTGGTTAGTATGATGCTTTTGTCTATATTACAAATGTTAGATGTGGATAGACCATTTGGACTTGTGTTTATTGATGTTGGGATGAATGGATTTTGGTAGACTTGCATTTGGACTTTGTTGGAGAACTTGTTAATACTTGTTTTGTTATATTCAATGTTGGATGTTTGAATTGAGGATTTGGTTAATAGTATTTGATATGTTTGTGTAAGAATGGAAGAGTTGAGGAGTATATAAGTTGTAGTTGTTTGAAGATTTGTAATGTAGTGGATGTGGTATTGGATGTCTTATTGTTTTGTTGGTATTGATTGATTTGTGGCAGCAGGGATGACTGTCAAAACAGCCATTTCTGGTCACAAATTCAGTTGGGTACCGACCCCATTACCGACCCCAATTGGGGTCGGTAATCCCTGGACCAAGAGGTCCCAGATCCCAAAATACCGACCCTATATGGGGTCGGTAAATTTACCGACCAAAAGTTGGTCGGTAAATGGGTCGGTACGCTACCGACCCGAAGAAAATTTGGTCGGTCTTGGATCACCTACCAAGAAATTACCGACCCCACTTTGGGGTCGGTAATGGGGTCGGCAAACGGCTGGGCGACCCGTCTCCGCCTGTTACCGACCCCAATTTGGGGTCGGTAAACGCCTTTTTTCTTGTAGTGATTATACTCCCTCACTCCTATATTTAACTTTTCTTGTTTGATTTTTGCATACAAAATAATGCACTTTTTCAATTGTTAATATCTCAACATATGTACAATAGAAAACTTATGTAAATTATATATTCTGAAACTACATGATCATACGATTCTAATAAGATCCAATTAGAATATTTTTTTTACATATATACTTACAATAAAATTGAGTCAAACCGAACAATATACAGTATCAAAAAGTCAAATTAAACAAGACATGTTAACCAATACGGAGGGAGTAATACTTTAAAATTTTGCTGTGGAGCTTGGAATAGGGAAAGAAACGTTTTGTTGCTCCATTATAAACTCCAATGTATTGTTGTTGTGCTGGAATGAGATTGGACGCAGGGAACCTTACTTTTTTGGTATTATTCATTAATAATTTGATAATAAAATATTTAGCCTTCCATTACAACCACGATTAAGGGATTATTAATATATTTTTCAAAAAAGGTTTAATTGTTACTAGTGTGATACGCAGACCCTTCGGACTGTCTGATAAAGAAAGCAGAATTCGATCCCGAAGCAGATAAATCCACACTCATCATGTAAGAGTTGAATTCCAGCCGGTATGGCCTGTAATATAGCACAGCGTAGGGATGATATATTATGAATGACCATAAGCAATGTTGAGAAACGTTCAGCCTCGGCAGAGGGGTTATGCATATCGATACCTGAGAACAACCACCAGTTCATGGCAATATGCATCGACAAAGAAACTACTTATGTCTTTCACTGGAGCTACTTGCTCGATCTGCTCCTTCCAAAACGTGACATACTCATCGTCGTAAATAGTTTCACATGTAGTGTAGTGAGACAAAAATGAAAATATAAAGAAATTGGTAAGATGGATAACATAACAGCATCGTGATAAAAAGAAATAAGCATCGGGAGTTTGTTAATGCATCATTTATGAATAAAGTTTGGAACCCATAAACCATTTGTGAGTAACACATAACCAAAATCACATCTTAGGGTCTGTTCTGCACGGAGTTTTTGGGAGCTTTTGGTAGCTTTAGCTTTTATTTTAAAACAAAAGTCCCGTTCTGCACACTAGCTTTTGGGAGCTTTTGGGAGCTTTTGGAAGCTTCTTTTTAGAAGCTACTTGTAGTAGCGTTAAAAAATAAGCTAGGAGCTTATTTTTGAGCAATCACAATTTTAACCCAATAACCAACCCACTACCCAATACTCTACATAAATATTTGTCCTTTCATGTCATTTCATACATTTTTTCACAGCTACAGCTAGTTGTATAAAACACTTAAATAGAACTGACAACTACATATCTAGCATAACTATGCACGAAAGCAGCATATAAAAATTGGGGAAGTGAAAATGCATATGTTGAAATTATGCATAGTCCGCGAGGCACAAGACTGTACATACTCAACATGAGATTAGGCATACTCAACATCATCCATGTGTTAACCAGAATGGAATAACAATTAATTAGTAGTGAGTGAAATAGCATGTAAACCTAAAAAGTTCTCTTTTTTTTTTTTTTTTTTTTTGTATAAAACGACATATATCCAAGCACTTGATGACTTTCAAAATAGCATGAAGAGTTGAAAATTCCATCAACTATGGCATTTAATATATCACAGTGCATGGCAAGGGAAAAAAAAAGGGAAGAAGAAGAAAAAAAAGAATTCACACACCTGGATTATCAGAATCGTAAACACCATAGCACTTTATAACAATCAGAACAACACATGGAGATAAATTTTGAGCATGTATGACATAGTGCTAAAGAACTCAATGGACTTTACCCCTCAATTCGCCATAACATCTTCTAAAGAGTTGCCTTCACGAAGGATGTGAAACGACTAAAGTCTTGGGCGTTGAGTTAATATGAACACTTTGAAATAGTTAACATATTTAAAAAAAAAATCCATATTATTATGTCATAGATATGTCACTGTTCATCCTAATTAATCAACTGATCAAACCCCACTAACCTAAAGTTATACTCCCATGTTTCTTTGCATAATAGAATGGCTTCCTACATGTATTTCATGTCCAATGGTAGAACAAAATTTGATTGTGAAACCGCGTCCACTCAGGGCATCTTTGCTCCAGTTTCTATAGGATAAGTAACTAAAGTAAATGGTGGAAGAAAAAACAAGAAAAGCAATAGTCTATAATGATGATGATGATGATGATGATGACCAATGTTAAAACAACACTATAACAACTATGACAAATAATAATAATTGATGATAATGGTAATATAATAATGAGGAAGGTTAGTTCAGTAGTTGGGTGACTATGAGTGATGAACATACACAGACAATCCATAGTTTTGTTTGTATGTAATGTAATGTAAGCTCAAAATTGTCAATAGCTGCGGCGCCTGTCACATGTCCGAAGCATGATTTTGCTTCAAACAAAATATAATAACTAAAATAAAATAGGGAAGAGATAAGTTTTGGGCCAATATTCAATGTATAAATATTTGTGATTCTAGAGGCTTCTAAAAGCTCCATTTGGAGTTTACTAATGCCATCAAGAAATTAAACAAATTAAATTAGTTTTGTACCATTAAATAGTCGGTGAGCTTTGTGGTTGGAAGTGGGATAGACGATGATGGATAATCACTTTTGCAAATACAACTTTTTTTCTTTCTCTATATTTAAGGAATTATAATCACCCGTAAAATTATTAACTAATTAAAAGATAATTTGGGAGGCATGGAATCTGTTAGTGATTAACAAATTATAGGAGCAGGTTGCGAGGATTGTGGGATCTGATTATCGCATAATTTACTTCGCAATCTGCTGTAAGTTAGCAAATCCCAGTCCGGTTTTGGTGCTGTCAATATTATTGCCAGCAAGTACATGCAAGGCTAAAAATGATGTCCACTCTATGAAAAATGATGTTAGCTCAATAAAAAATGATGTTGCCCATTTTATAATATTTTATCATTTTTTCATACACACACATCATTTCATACAGACATCATTTTTCATTGCTCTAACATCATTTTTCTATGCGTAGCCATCATTCCATATTGCATGTATGTACTGTTGACAGCACACAAGTTATCTTTGAAAAAACTTCCAAACTTGAGTTGAATATATATGTAATCCATGTATACTTAAACATTGTACTCCTTCCATGATATATCTCATTTATTTTGTCGACATTTTCTTTTTATTTGTCCCACTGATCAATTTTTATACATTTCACTTTGATTAATAAATAGTTATAAATTTAATGGAAAAAATGCCAATATAGTCCTTTTTTTTACAAAAAAGTCAAATCAGTCTTTTTTTTTTTATTTTATGGCCCAATTGGTCCGCTACATATACTAATTACGTCCCAATCGGTCATTCACCCACTAATTATGCCCTAATTACACATTTTAGGCCAAATCGGTCTTTTTTTTTTCAAAAATCTAAATTGGTACATTATTAATTTTTGCTCCCTTTCATTCAGTCCAATGCACATTTCAAATCACTAATAACTCAAATTCGATATAAGTAAAAATACTAAAATTTCGATATTTACTCCCTCCGCCCCACTTGTATTGTCCCATTTTGACTTTTGACACTGTTCATTGATCAACTTTGACCTAATGTTATCACAATTATATCAACAAAAAAATATAGTCAAGTTCGGTCTTGTTGGATTCGTCTAATCGTGTAGTTTTAAAATATATATTTTTTTTTATAATTTTTACTTTTCTATATCTTAAGATATTAACTGTTAAACAAAGGCATTGGACTACGTGTCAAAAAGTTTTGAGACATTTCAAATGGGACAGAGAGAGTATAAACTACACGACGAGACGAATCTAACAAGATTCTATTTGGCTCATTTTAATTTGTATATCAGTATATCTAGGTCTGTCTCGTCGTGTTAATAACGGACCTAGATATACAAGTTAAAATGAGCCAAGTAGGATCTTGTTAGATTCGTCTCGTCGTGTAGTTTATAAATATCGAAATTTTAGAATTTTTACGTATATCAAATTTGAGTTATTAATGGTTTGAAATGTGTATTGAATTGCATGAAATGGGGCAAAAATTAATAACGGACCAATTTATATTTTTGAAAAAAAAGGACTAATTTGGCCAAAAATATGTAATTAGGGCATAATTAGTTGGTGGAGGACCAATTGGGACATAATTAGTATATGTAGCGGACCACTTGGGCCAAAAAATAAAAAAGGACTAATTTGACTTTTTTTTGTAAAAAAGTGACTATATTGGCATTTTTTCCTAAATTTAATACTCAATTAAGTTTTGCAATAAATAATTATTGACTTCCACTACATTATTCTCGTGCTTAAACCGTTAGGCGTTCATATTGTAACATTTTCGACAATCATCAAGTAATAACATTATTAGGCTTTTTTTTTTCGGAACAACCTATACAATTTAGGAAATAGGTGGTGAGAGCCATGTCACACAAATATTATGATGCATCTTTTTCAGTTACAGCCATAATGACGAGCTAAAAAAAAAAGTAAAAGGGAAATTAAAACAACTAAATCTACCCTGGCACCAGGCAGCTCACAGCCGCGGATACCTTCGATCTTCTGCATCTCCATTCAGAATCATCACTAACCCGTCCGGTGGAAACGCCCACGTGGTAGAAAATTGCTCCGCCAAAGCCGCCTCGCGAGCCAGATAATCCGCCGCCTGATTCCCCTCCCGCAACACATGAAGAATATTGCAACGTTGAAATCTCTTCTTACTCCTATGTATCGAATCCAGTAAAGACCATAGATGGTGATACCGACACACGCCCTTACTAATCATTGCACCGCCACTAATGAATCCGAATACAAGGTGATCCTCCTGAAGCCATTTTCCATCGCCATCTCCCCTTCTACATATCACGCCATATCCTGACCTTTTCATGTCCTTCATCCAGCATCCATCAACATGGATCACCATGTCTGTCTCTCCCCCATCATTCCAACCGACCCACCTCGTTACATTAGATCTAGGTGCCGCTGCCTCATTTCTCACACTCAGCGCAGCCCCTAGGTGCTTTGCACTCCATCATAGTTGAGTCCGAGTGTGACCCTTCGCCTCAAAAACACGCATTGCGTTCCCTCCAGCATGTCCAAAGCACCGCCAGAAACCAATGTTTTTTCACACGATACCAATACTCCAGCGAGTGTGTCACTTCACTCCTTTGCAACTCAATCACCTCCTCTGTTTCCTCCATACCGCAATGGCGCCAGAATTCCCTCGCCCATGTGCATAAAAAAATCGAGTGTTGCCAAGTGTCTTCAACCGATCCACATACTACACATAGAGGCGACGAAGCCACCCCTCTATGGTATCTCAATGAGTTAGTAACCACTGAATTATGACCAATGAGCCACAGTAAGATTCCAATCTTTTCCGGAATGTCCTGCTTCCACATCCACGACCAAGCAGCCTGGTTATCACCCCTTCATACAAGCATTGAATAAGCCGAGGTCACTGAGTATACACCCCCCTTATCAAGCCTCCAATGTAAAATGTCCTCAGCCGCTTCATTCAAAATAGGTAGTGGTGTATGTTTGATCTGTTCGCGCACCTCTTCTGGGATCCAAGTGTACAAATGATCAATCTCCCATCCTTGTGTACCAATCACATCCTTGACACTATAGGAAAATTTATATGTTTGGGAAAGACTCAAATATATGCCTGGACTGATGATTGCAGAATGATAGATGTGATGATTTGCTTCCATGAAGTCTGTTCATACAAATTATGAAAAATAGGAAATTGTCATATTTTTAATCTTTATATAATCATTAATTTTACTGAAATTGATCTTTTTTAGACATTGAGAAATGCTAAATCAATATGCAATTTCGCTTTTATATAAAGATGGCGTGTTCTAAATCATTATAAGAATATATCTTTTTTTTAGAACAATCTTATTTTTATTTTTATTATTTTAAATTTTTAATGTACTTTATATTTATTTTTATTGTTGTCATTTTAATTTAATCATCATTAGAATTCAACAAAACTCTTTTTAAAATAAAATATATATATTAACAAACTTAAAATAATTAAAATGTTCTCCGGAATGAATTAATATTTTGAAATCAATAAAGAAAATAAAAGCACATAAACAATAAAATCTAAAATATTTTTGTTTTTCCTTCATTTTATAATTTTTATTGATTTTTATAATTTTAATTAATTAAGAAAAGAACTTATAAATTATTAAAATGCAATGCATATATTTCAATAAGCACATTTAAATAACCAAAGGTAGAAACCTTTCCTTTATTAGTTCTGGGAGCAGCCTTGTATAAAAGAGCAGGAAAAGCGCCTTCAATCTGTTGTGGACTGCCGTCATCCCTTGGTGGAGCGGGAGGGTGGTGATCCAAGGCGGAAGGCTTTAAATGACGATGATTCAGCCGAAGAAGGTTCTTTTTTTCGGTTCGGAATGAACTTTTCAACTTCTGCCGTTGGACTGGTCATCTGTGAAGCTTTTAGTTGTCTTCTTTTTCTACCTTTAAGCACGAAGGCATTCTTCTTCCTATTCTCGATCAGACAGCTCAAACAGTCTAAAATCTCTGGATTCAAAAAGCACTTCACCCGTCGTTGTTCGATGAATTTAACTTCATCTCCAAAATAATGTTTAAGTCTTTGACCATTTACAGTGAATTCCCTTTCATCTTCAGCTTTTAAGACAACCGCACCATTATCTAACACTTTCACAATCTTAAACGGCCCTAACCATTTTGTCTTCAATTAACATGAAACACCTTAAATCTAGAATTATATAAAAGCACTAATTGACCAGCTTCAAACACCTTAGGCCTAATTAGCTTATCATGATAAAGTCCTGTCCTCTTCTTATAAATTAGAGCATTGTCATATGCCTGACGTCTAATTTCTTCTAATTCATTAAGATCAACCTTTCTTTTCTCTTGAGCTTCTTTAAATTCAAAATTCAACTTTTTCATAGCCCGTAGTAATTTAAACTCAAGTTCGAAAGGTAAGTGACAAGCTTTACCATAAACTAATTTAAAAGGGGTCATACCTATAGGTGTCTTAAATGCTGTCCTATAAGCCCATAGTGCTTCATCTAACTTAAAAGCCCAATCTTTTCTAGATTTTCCTACAGTGGCTTCCAATATCTTTTTGATTTCACGGTTGGTGACTTCTACCTGACCATTGCCT